>PISW01016556.1:0-12849 GCA_004023785.1 Mungos mungo | reverse complement strand
AGGGCAATTCTTTATTTAATTTTTTGAGAAATCTCCATACTATTTTCCAGAGTGGCTGTACCAGTTTTCATTTCCACCAACAGTGCAGAAGGGTTCCCCTTTCTCCACATCCTCCCCAACATCTGTTGTTTCCTGAGTTGTTAATTTTAGCCACTCTGACAGATGTGAGGTGTATATCATCTGTTTCTTCATCAAAGTTCTCTGTTTCTTTGCTAAGACTTTCTAGTTTTTTCATTTGCTTCAGAAAAGTTTGTAATTGCTCATTAGAGCATTTTTTAAAATGATGGTTGCTTTAAAATATTTGTCAGATAATTCTTTAAAAAACTTTTTTTTTTTTTAGCATTTATTTAGTTTTGAGAGACAGAGAGTGAGCAGGGGAGGGGCAGAGAAAGTGGGAGACACAGAATCCGAAGCAGGCTTCAGGCTCTGAGCTGTCAGCCCAGAGCCCAACGTGGGACTTGAACTCACGAACCACGAGATTATGACCTGGGCCCAAGTTGGACTCTCAACCAACTGAGCCACCCAGGCACCCTATTTGTCAGATAATTCGAACCTTTGTCTCATCTCAAGTTGAGATGTTCCTGGTTCTTGGGATGACAGTGATTTTTAAAATGGTATCTTTGATATTTATGATATGTTTTGAAATTGGATTTTATTAACATCTTCTGTTTTGGCAGACTTCTCTGATACCATTCTAGAAGTAAAAGGAAGGTTTGCTGGCAAGTGAGGGTGGAAATGCAAGCTGTCAGCACAGAGCCTGACATGAGGCTTGAATCCAAGAGCAGTGAGATGGTGACCTGAGCTCTGAAGTTGGATGCTTAGCCACCTGAGTCATCCAGGTGCCCCGGCTCTGTTTTGTTTTAACATAATATTTTTCCCACCACGTACTTTGTTTTCTTTTTTCCCCCCTTTTAAAAATATTTATTTATTGAGACAGCGAGAGACAAAGCATGAGTGGGGGAGGGGCAGAGAGAGAAGGAGACCCAGAATCCGAAGCAGGCTTTAGGCTCTGAGCTGTCAGCACAGAGCCCGACCCGGGGCTCAAACCCATGGATGTGAGATCATGACCTGAGCTGAAGTTGGAGGCTTAACTGACTGAGCCACCCAGACGCCCCCCTCCCCCCCATGTACTTTGTTTTCAACTTATTTTTCAGTCAACAATATTTTGGGAGGGTTTATGCATGTCACTGCATATAGATTTAGATCTTTTTTTCTGACCACTGCTGCAAATATATAGATTACAAAATACATTATATTTTGTCTTTCTTTTTTTTTAATGCACATTTAGATGGCCTCTCCTTTCCCATTGCTACAATAATGCTGAAGTGAGTGTCTCAAAAATACCTTAAAGAGAACTTTTGTAAATTTCTTTAGCAGAGATATCAGGTGATTTATATACCTGGTTGCCAGAGCATATGTATTGTAATAAATTTTGCAGCTCTTCCATTGAATGAGCCTGCATCCAATTACCCAAGTGCTCTAGGAGAGGATCAATTTTCCACAAGCAATAAAAACTACCCCCTCATATCCTTTTTAATTTTTCATTTTTAACATGAAAAATTTGCTGATATGTGGCTTACATGACCTCTATGCTCCTTTAGAAGGAAGTTAATAGAAGAAATACACAGGAACTTAAAATTGTCATGTTCATTATACAATTGTGGATAGGAAAAAAGTCATTGAGAATATAAGCCAATCTCTCCGAAGGATGCATAAGTTCTTTCATTGATAGACAGACACAGCTAGTCTGGGGAATCTTAACTACTTAACTATTAGGAGGCTCAGGGTTTACAGATGTCTTGGAATCTTTTAAAAATTTTATTTAAATTTTATTTGGCCAACAAACAATGCAGTGGTGTCAGGAGTAGAATTCAGCCGATTCATCATTTACATATAACACTCAGTGCTCATTACATCAAGTGGCCTCCTTAGTACCCACCCGTCAACCATTTAACACACCCTTCACCCACCTCCATTCATCAACCCTCAGTTTGTTCTTTATCGTTAAGAGTCCCTTGAGGTTTGTTTCCCTCTCTTCTCTCCCCCCTCCATAGGTTCATCTGTTTTGTTTCTTAAATTCCGCATATAAGTGAAATCATATGGTGTTTGTCTTTCTCTATTTGACTTATCTTGCAAAGCATAATACATTCTAGCTCCATCCATGTCATTGCAAATGCAAGATTTTGTTCTTTTTGATGGATGAGTAATATTCCGTTGTGGGTATGTATGTGCATTTGTGTGTGTGTGTACCACATCTTCTTTATCTGATCTTTGGTTAGAATCCTGAAATTATACATTATCAAGTGTTTTCATTCCTCCCCTTTGATGGGTAAACAATTTATCTTAATATTATATTAATTTGCTTCTCATTAATGGTGTTTTTGCAGTTTTCACATCTTTGTATTTCCATGGTGCTCTCTGTGAATTGTACACTCCTATCTTTTGAACACTCTATTTTATTTATTTTTCTTATTGACTCTATTGACTTTATTTAATTTATTTTTCTTATTGACTATAGGGCATTAGGAATATATTGTGTGTATGTTTGTATATACTCTACCTAGATATTTTTTGTAAAATAATGCAGAAGTTTTTATTACATCAAAAGAGTTCAGATTCTGAATATGGTGACTTGTCAACATAAACTCCCCTCCCTCCCAAAACCTTGTCACCTGCTTTACTTCTGGAGAAGGGTAAAAGGAGAAGAGAAAATATTCACTTGAATTTGAGGGGCTGCTCAATTGGAAGTAAAACTACCAAGAATTTTAGACCTCTAAGGTTATTCTTGTCAATAAAGGGAATACTGCAACTTCCTAGTTTGAAGACTCAAGATACAAACATTTTTTTAAAATGAGATCATCCATTTTCACAGGCATAAAAGAATAAAGAACAACAAACCTAATAATACCAGATGGCGGTTTAACACAGAGAATAAGGTGAAATTTCTCCTTTCAAATGCAGATTGTTTAGAACAAACTGAGGGTGACGGAGGAAGGTGGATGGGAGATGGGCTAAAGGGCTGAAGGGTATTAAGGAGAATATTTGTGATGAGCACTGGGTGTTGTATGTAAGTGATGAATCACTGCATTCTACTCCTGAAACGATATAGCACTAAACTTAACTAAAATTTAAATAAACTTACAAAAGAAAAAAAATACAGATTTCTTTTTCTTTTTTGGGGGGGGTATTTATTTTTTTTTAATAGTTTATTGTCAAATTGGTTTCCATATAACACCCAGTGCTTCTCCCCACAAGTGCCCCCCACATGACCATCACCCCCTCCCTCCCTCCTCCTCCCCCTTCAGTCCATGGTTCTTTTTCAGTATTCAGTAGTCTTCCTTGATCTGTGTCCCTCACTCTCCCCTGCTCTCTTTCCCCCTTCCTCTCCCCATGGTCCCCTGCCAGGTCTCTCCTGTTAGACCTATGAATGCAAACATATGGTATCTGTCCTTCTCTGCCTGACTTATTTCGCTTAGCATGACGCCTCAAGGATGGACCTTGAGGGTGTCAGATTTCTTTTTCTTTGAAGTAAGCTTCAAGTCCAGCATGGAGCCCAGTGGAGGGCTTGATATGCACACAGTCATGAGATCAAGACCTGAACTGAGTTCAAGAGTTGGGCACAGATCAAGGGAGACTATTGAATACTAAAAACAAACCATGGACTGGAGGGGGAGGGGGAGGGAGTGAGGGAGGTGATGGCCATGGTGGGGGGTACTTGTGGGGAGAAGCACTGGGTGTTATATGGAAACCAATTTGACAATAAACTATTAAAAAAAAAGAGTTGGGCACTTAAGCAACTGAGCGATCCAGGTTCCCCTCAAATGCAGATTTTAATTAAAATATACTTAGCAATCATAGTTGTATTCCTTCTTTTTTAAAAAATTATTTTATTTATTTAAAAAATTTTGTTTCCTTTTTTATGTTTTTATTTTGAGAGAGAGAGACAGAGAGTGAGTAGGGGAGGGGCAGAGAGCGAAGGAGACACAGAATGCTTAGCAGGCTCAAGGCTCTGAGCTGTCAGCACAGAGCCCAACGCGGGGCTCCAACCCAAGGACTGTGAGATCATGACCTGAGCCGAAGTTGGGCGCTTAACTGACTGAGCCACCCAGGTGCCCCAAAACTTGTTTTTATAAGTGATCTCTACGTGCATTGTGGGGTTTAAACTTATACCCCAAGATCAAGAGTCATGTACTTCACAGACTGAGCTAGTCAGGTGTCCCTAGTAGTAGTCTCTCTTAATTCAACCCTTCTCTCATCCTTAACAGGAGCCCCAGGGACCTGAAAAGCATGTGCACAATTACCTGATACAATCCAGCAGCCACCTCCAAACCGATATCTGACTACTAATAGACTGGCATAGCTTAGGACTGCTCCCAGGAATGGGAATCCGTAACTAAGTTGCCAGGGGGGCCAGATATTGAGGTTGCCACAAATAGTTGACCGCTGTGTACTCGGTCCAGGAAGACTTGCACACTCTGTTTGTCGCACAGTTTTGGGCCACCATGGTCAGGGGTATCTTGGAACACCAGTGTCACTTGATGACTCTGCTGTTGACACTCACATTGATAAAAAATAGTGTAAATATTAGTCCTATTACCATTCTAATAAAGATGAAATTGAGAGTGGTGTCACCATAAATTTATAATTTCATTTTGGTCCAGGTTTTCAGTGATTTACTGTATGAGTTTTGCTTTAACTTTGCCTAGCATATTGTTTTTCATTTTCATATTTTAATAATTTTGGTAGATTTTAATATACCTGGAATTTGTTCAGTAAATAATTTTTCCTAACTGGATAGCCTTTTGTCCTGACACCATTTAGTGAGAGAATTTGTGACTTCCCTGACTTCACATTCAGTGTTTCAGACATTGAAGTGCCATTTCTATGAAACGTCACATCGCTGTAGATGATGGATCCTTTATTTTGTTTCTTTGACTCATTTTCTATTCCTGGAACAATGCCACACATTAAAAAATGCCACGGTTTTGTTTTTCTAGATGTTATGACACACGTCTCTGCATTTTATGTCAAATAACTTTAAATCTGGGCTTGAATAAGGAGAGAGACTTTGCTTGGACTATTGCAGTAGGGAGAAGATTCTGATCTCCGAAATCTATGAGCATCTCAAAATCATACAAAAAATATTTTTTATTTTATAGGGTAAAGGAAGAAACAGGCAGAAACAACCAGTGGCTTTGGAGGGGAAGCTGGACAAATAAGGGGAAATTATCAGTGAGTTGTGGCAAGAAGAGGGTCTTGCTGTGGTCAGCCAATTCCCAGGAGAGGCTGATGGGAAGGGCATGTTCCATTTTCTGGGTACATGCCCAGGCTTAAGGGTAAGCAGAATTCAGGGGCCAGTAGGAAAGAAGGAAGCCTGATTATTTATTTATTTATTTATTTATTTATATTTTTTTATAGTTTATTCTCAAGTTGGTTTTCATATAACACCAAGTGCTCATCCCAATAAGTGCCCTCCTCCATGCCCATCACCTGTTTTCCCCTTGCCCCCACCCCCATCAACCCTCAATTGGTTTTCAGTATTTAAGAGCCTCTTAGGGTTTGCCTCCCTCTCTCTCCTTAACTTCTTTTCCACTTCCCCTCCCCCATGGTCCTCTGTTAAGTTGAGAGAAGCTTGATTAAAGTGCAGTCAAGAAAGAGCAAAGAGTAAGAAATGGGCCATTGTGAGCACCTGAACACTCATTCTTCTTTGTAAGTGGACTGTCTCTTCCGGCACATTTTTTTCTCCTATACACACTTTATAGCCAGTTTACTAAAGTCCATGAAAATGTCTTGGAACTTTGATTGTTGCTACATTGATGGTATATAGATGAACTTGGAGATCATAACTTCTTTACAATACTAAGTTTTTCCCAACCCTACTAACATAACTCTCTCTCTGTAGGCTATGATTCTTCTAGCGACAACTTACAGTTTTCTCCTTGAGAAATTCATGCATTTCTTGTGGGATTGTTCTTAGGTGCTGTTGAGGTTTTATTTTTAACTTTATTTATTATTTATTTATTTATTTAATGTTTATTTTGAGAGAGAGAGAGAGACAGAGTGTGAGCAGGGAAGGGGCAGAGAGAGAGGAAGACACAGAATCGGAAGCAGGCTCCAGGCTCCAAGCTGTCAGTGCAGAGCCGAAGACACTTAACTGACTGAGCCACCAAGCACCCCTCAGCTCGTTGTATTTTAAAATTTGTTTTCCCTTTGCTAGAAAAACCATTGCATCTTGCATGTTGACCTTGCTCTCAGCATGTTATTGAGCTCAGTGTTTTCCAGTGAACTCTCTGAAGCTTTCTTGGCAGACAATTATACACTATCTATATGACTGCTCCATGTCTTTCTTTCAAGTACTTGTTCCTCTTCCTTTTTATTTATGTTCCATTGGGTTGATCCTGGAGATAGTATAAAGGATTGTGAGCCCATTCAGATATCGATTTTCAAAGTAGTTTGAAATGGGGGCACCTGGCTGGTTCAATTGGTAGAACATACAACTCTTGACCTCAGGATCGTGAGTTCAAGCCCCATGTTGGGTGTGAAGCCTACTTAAGAAAAAAGGTAAAACAAAGTATTTTGAAATCAATATTTAACATGGGGACCATGTGATTGTTCCATAAATCCTGCTTCCTAAGCAAAGGAAAATGTCCAATGGTTACTCAATCAGAATCTGCAGTTTAACAAAAGATACCAGATATTCTGTGTACAGAAGGAATTTCAGGCATGGTGGGCAAAAAATCAGTTAAGAATTAGGGTTGGAATGTGTCATACCTTATGCTTTGCTTTTCAGCAACTGTATTCTTGCCTTTACCTGAGAGAGCATCTTATTTAAAACATTAAAAAATTTATTTTCGATAACAAGTAAGGGCCTGAATACATTTTTGTTGTAAAAATATGACCCACAACCAAAAGAGGTATCCATTTGAGCCTCACCTGACCTAACCTCCTTAAATAGATATTCTCTACTGTTACCGACTTATAATTTGTTGTGCCAAACATAGAATCTATAACTAAACCATGAAAGTCAAACAAGAATATATCCATGGAAAACATTCAAATGTTAATACATTTAAGCTTTCAAAATTGTATAGCCTGGTACTACAAACACCCAGCAACTTGACCTCACTTTATATCATATGTGAAGATTTTTCTGTGTCAACATGGGTACATGTGATTTGGTCTTTGTGTCTGTGAACTGGCATTCCTTAAACTGAAATCACTTTTCATCTTGCCATTTCTATTTTATTTTATTTTATTTTTAGAGAGAGAGAGAGAAAGAGAGACAGCAGAGGAGAAAGGCAGAGGGAGAAAGAATATCTTAAGCAGGCTCTACGCTGACCCTGGGATCATGACCTGAGCTGAAATGAAGAGTTGAAGACTGAGACACCCAGTGCCCCATCATCTTGGCACTTCTTAATGATGGATTCTTTGAGTGGTTGTGTTTTCCTGTCTTCCAATGCTGCAATGAACACACTGAGGCCATCATTTTCCTCGAGGTCCCTACTTCAGAGACTTAAGAGCAGAGAAGACTGTGCTCCACTGGATGAAGAGGACCTTAGCTGGACTCAGCTCTTTGTGGAGGATTCCTGGAAGTTGGAATCCGCCGACTCTGGAAACAGGAAGTTTGTGCCTAGAAGAGCCTGGGCACCAGAAACCCTTGCCTCTTGACCCTAAAACTGTGGATCTGCAGTAAGTGGAATTGAAATTTCAGTATCCGGTGGCCAGCAATCCAGAAATGTGATCAGTAACTCAAGGCTTGGGCACTGCAGATTCTGTGAAGCTGGGAGGTAGGCATTCCGTATGTGGGTCATGTGAAGGGCTGGAAGTATGAAGAGCCTGAAAAGGAATCGGGGACAGTAAGATGATGGGAGAGATTGTTGTGGGCCAGAATGGCAGTCTCTGGTGCAGGGGTCCTGTTGGGAGAGTGCAAACATGATGGAGGGATGGGGGTGGGGAAATGGGGGGTGAAGGTGTGGTCTTCTGGAGGAACTGGAAAGGAAAAATCTGGAGCAGTGCTGGAAAGAGTCAGGGAGGATAGTGAGAGGGTTTTGAAATGAGGAAGCTAAGACATATGATGTAAAATAGTGGTCTACAGTGAAAATAGCTGAGCCAGCAAATAGCTGAGCCAGTATTTAAACTCCGATCAGTACAAGCTGATTTTCCCAGCTGTAAACACCCTAAGAGTGTGGAAGAAGGTCAATCTGGGATTTCTGCTTGGAACTTTGTTTTGTAGGTTTTTTGTGGTTGTTGTTTTGTTTTTTGTTGAGAGAGAGAGGATTTGAGCATGAGTGAGGGAGGGGCAAAGGGAGGGAGAGAATCTCAAGCAGGCTCTAGCACAGAGCCTGTCACAAGGCTCTATCCCATGACCCTGGGTTCATGTCCTGAGTTGAAATCAAGAGTCAAACACTCAACTGACCACCCAGGTGCCCCAGTTTTGTAAGTATTTTTGTGGGGAGGGTTCTATTTTCAGGGGGATTGCATGCTGGGAAAAGTACCATATACTCTGCTTCAGGAAGCAGCTAGGCATTTCCATGTAGTAAAGTGAGGCAATCACATTGTGGTGGACTGGATGTTGTCCACGCCTCCTCTTTACCAGGATCCAAAGTATATTCTATGCTTTGTGGAGGATTCATGGTTTCCAGGAAAAGCGATTGCTGGAAGTGTAACTGGTATTGAAAAAACAAACACACCAAGGAAAATCGTGCATAGCCCCCATGATTCAGAGAAGTCCCTTCTGGATGTGAACAACTTTACTTATTTATTTTTTAAAATGTTTATTTATTTATTTTGAGAGAAAGAGGGTGAATGGGGGAGGGATGGGAGAGAGAGAGAGAGAGAGAGAGAGAGAGAGAGAGAGAGAGAGAGAGAGAGAGACTCCCAAGCAGACTTCACTCTCAGTGCAGAGCCCTATGTGGGGCTTGATCCCATGGCTGTGAGGTCATAACCTGAGCTGAAATCAAGAGCTGGACACTCAACAAACTGGGCCTCCCAGGCCCCCCTAGGTCTGAGCACTTTAAAGTGAAAAGTAAATAGTTGTACACATCATGTGCATTTCTTTCTTTGTGCTTTATAGCAACTTCTTTTTCTTTTTCCTTTTTCTTAAAAAATTTTTTTCATTGTTTGTTTATTTTTGTGAGACAGAGATAGAGCATGAGCAGGGGAAGGGTGGAGAGAGAGAGGGAGAGACAGACTCTGAAGCAGGCTTCATGCCCTGAGCTGTCAGAACAGAGCCCAGTGCTAGGCTCAAACCCACGAACTGTGAGCTCATGACCTGAACCAAAGTCGAAAGCTTAACCGACTGAGCCACCCAGATGCCCCTCTTTTTCTTTTTCAAGTCGTGAGTATGTGAATATTCTCTTTTTAAATAATATTATCAATGTGTATATGTACATATATACATATATATACATATACACAGCAAAATAGGAAAAATCTCCCCTACATCCCATGGCTGTCTCCTCTAATAAATAGGCACGTGTGGATGTGCATTTCCCCTCCTTTACAAAGCAATCATGACTTACATTTTGAAATGTACTCATTAAGTTTCCTAAACATTAGTCTATATATATTTATGTATCAATATCTTTAATTCTTGTACCAAAGTGTAAGAATGAAAGTGTTTTTAGAACCAAGACAAGAAGAGTAGTGGAAATACAAAGGAGAACGAGAAAGCTCAGGTAGAAAGATAGCAAATATTTCAGGGAGTGTTTAGACATAGAAGCAAGAGGCCAAGAAGAGTATCTTGAAATAGAGGAAGCAAACACAGCATCCAGTACCACCAAGAGTACCAAATGCTGTCAAGACTGCTAAGAAGACCAAAAGATATTTATAAGTAGAGGACACTGGAGGCTTATGACAGAGCTCTTTTGGTTGAATGATGGAGGCAAAATCCAGGTTCGAACATCTAGAGGAAGAAGAGGAAGGGATCAAATATATAAAATTAATATTTCTTGGGATGCCTGGGTGGCTTCGTTGCTTGAACATCTGAATCTTGATTTTTGCTCAGGTCATGATGCCACGGTCATGGGATAGAGCCCCACATTGCGATCTGCACTGAGTGTGGAGCCTGTTTAGGATTCTCTCTCTCTCTGCCTTTCTTCCTCACTTACACACACACACTCTCTCTCTCTCTCTCTTTCTCTCTCTCTCTCTCTCTCTCTCTCAAATAAAAAAAAATATTCAGATACTTGAGAGCAAGAGAGACATGGAACATGTTGCAATGCAGCTATTGAGAACATGAGAACCGATATACCAGAGAGAAAATGTATGAACCATAATGTTAAGTTACTGAGAAGTCAACAGGGTCAGGAACCAAAGTATAGGTGGAGGGATTAGCCTTAAAAAGTAGGAGGCATATTTTGTCTATCTGCAGTCACAAGACGGAATGAGAACACAATGAACTAGATGCCAAATGGCTGGTGTTTTAGAGAGTGCAAAGTTAACCTTGTTTCTCCCTGCTGACTTGTATTTTCTATATAAAGAAGTCGGTAAGAACATCTGCTGGAGGAGGAAAGGGTTTGAAGGATGAGATTTTGATGAGTAGAGCATTTGGGAAGGAACAGTTTTAGAGGGAGGACAGGCAAGTTGGGAAGAGATGTGCAGACAACTTGCCAGACATGGGGGTGGGGTGGACAATGAAGCTGGGAGACAGGAGAAGATGCTGAAGACTTTGCATAATCTATATAAACCCACAAGTCTCACTTTCTTTCTGGAATGACCCTGGAACAAAAGATTTGCGTGGCTCTGTGAATATGAACGTTAATGATCTGCTCCATATAATTAATTTTTGGTTATTTAGCTGACCAAGCTTCCTTCTCTGCTTATAAGTATCTATCTTTTGTGTCTTCTCACTAAGCACAATTAAAACCCATATGCAACATTTTGCACAACGTAAGTGCTCCACAAATGTGGGGAAAGAGGACAGTCATGTCCAAGGGCCAATGTGAGCACAGAAGCTCAGTGAATGAAAGTATCGGAAGACCTCCTTTCAAGACAGGAAGTGCCTTCAAGTGAGTCCAGGCATGACTCATCTTAGGGCATCACCTGCTGTCTACCCAGGTTGTCAGTGAGGTAGGCATGAGATGATCAAGTATATGAGTTAGGGAAGTGCTCTGGGAACATGACAAAGTCTTACCACACTGTGCTTGGAAGCATCAGACATGGTCCCACTTGAAAGCGTGTACTTCTCAGACTCGGCTTTGGATTTCCTGACCCCTCTGAACCATTTCCTGTACTGCTCCTGGACCTGCAGAGGCAGAGCGTGCCTGGGTCAGTTCACTAAGAGGGGGGAGGACAGGAAGGGTCTTGGATGGGAGCCGGACAGTGGTACCTGCTTGCTGAGGAGGCAGTAGACGAGGAAGATGAAGACGCCTTGTAGGCTGTTGATGATGGTGAAGAGGTAAGCCATGACGTGGGCGGCTGGCCCCACCTGCAGCATGCCTAGACACCACGTGCAGCCCAGGATGAAGAGCTGAGCAATCGCTTTAAATGTCAGCATCCTGGGTAGGAGAAGAAAGGAGGCTCGCGATGCACCAGGGGTAACACAATAGAAGCCATTCTCACCTCCACCCCATGGATGGTCCTGTCTCCTGTTGTTGGTGCTGAGTTCTCAGACTGAGTTGTGATCAGCTTTGGTCTGTACTGTCAGTGATTCCCCGCAGTCAAAATGCCACTTGGGGCCAGGATACTGTTTTGATTTGGACTGAGGAGCATAGGGCTACTTCATAATGTAGGCTTCAAAAGTTTTGTGATGCCCCATGGAGATCCTAAAATTTATTCAACCAACACTACGGAGGAGACTCTCACTGCGACCTGGGCACTAAACATAACGAAGGCAAGGGGGACCTGGGTGACTCAGCTGATCATGTGACTTAAGCTCAGGTCATGAGCTCGTGGTTTGTGGGTTCGAGCCCCACACTGTGAGTGTGGACCCTGCTTGGGATTCTTTTTCTCCTTCTCTCTCTCTGCCCCTCCTCCACTTGTGCATGCGTGTTCTCTCTCTCCTCTCTCTCTCTCTCTTTTTCACAATAAATTAAAAAATAACAAAGGCAAGATTTCTATTTTCATTTGGAAAGAGTAACAGTAGGAACATGGAAGAAATCACATTAAATCGGTACAAAGGTTGCTGGAACAAAGGACTGCTCTGGCCTCCCAGAAGATTTGACCTTGACTAAGATTTTCTCCAGAGAAAGGAACGGAACAGAGGTGAGAGGGAGCCTGAACTGAGGCAGGGTGTGCAAGTGGAGGCTGGGCTGTGGAAACAGTCACAGGTTTTTCTAAGTGCTCCGTGGCAACATCAATGTTCTCTGCACATTTGTCATAGGATTGCTGGCAAAATCCAAAGAACGTTTGGTGACCAATGTCAATTTTTCCTGTTGCTGAGGGAAGTTACAAGCTGGGGTTGGAAATGGACAGAATATTTTGGCCAGAGAGCCAGTTCTTCCGACTGGGAAGGATAATGACATTTCTTTCCTCTGGGTCCCCTCAGAAGACCCTGAGAAGAAACATTAAGGGCTGCCGAGACACAGGGCTTTGTCCTCAGAACCACACCTGCCTGTGGGGTTGTCACTCTCTCCTCCATCTTACCTTGTATTCCCGAGGGTGGACACATCACTGTTGAGGGAAGACAGTTTGCTTTGCAAAATCCAGAAGGTCATCAGAAACAATGCTAAATTGACCTTCAGGAAACCACAACAATTTCAGTCAGTTATCTGTATCCTAGCCTGCCCCACATCAATCCCACATTTAAGTAGTTCTCATATTAAGTAACCATGTTAGAGCTTGTGGTTTTAGGAGGAGTCTTAGAAAAGCAAACAAACCCATGACAATTCAGGGACATTCCTGCCCCTG
>PISW01016555.1:0-12834 GCA_004023785.1 Mungos mungo | reverse complement strand
TATGACGCCTCACAGGTCGCACTTCTCTCGCCTCCCAGGGAGCACATGGCCAGAAAAGAGTCCCTATTCTAATTCCAGTCTTAACTGAGGCAGGAATTGCTGGATCAGCCGCTTTAGGCGCCTCAGCATTAGGACTACAGGATGTCAATTTCAGATCCTTGCATCAACAAGTAGCCCAGGATCTGGGACTTTTAACCCATTCTGTAACCCAACTGGAGAGCCCAGTTGACTCCTTAGCTGAAATGGTGCTCCAAAACCGCAGAGGTTTAGATCTATTTTTCATGAAGGAGGGAGGATTATGTGCAGCACTGGGAGAAAAATGTTGTTTTTATGCCAATAAGTCTGGAATCATAAGAGAAACTCTTGCCACTGTAAATCAACATCTGTCCACCCAGTATAGCCGGGTGGAATCAAATAATGGTTGGTTTGAATCCCTATTCAATTGGTCTCTCTGGTTAACAACCCTAATTTCTGCTTTCATAGGGCCTTTAGTCATTTTCCTTTTAACTTTGGCCATAGGGCTTTGTATAATTAACAAACGTATGGCTTATATTGGATCTAGGGTAGGCTCCCTTAAACTTTTAAATGTCCAACAAAAAACTTATTCGCCCCTAGACGCTGAAACTCTGGGGTAAGATTAACCCGAGACACCAAAAATCAGTGGGCAATGTAAGACGCTCCTAAGGTCAAGCTGACCTGAACAGAAAAATACCAACCATTGTTTTACTCTCCAACCCTGGTAAATAATTAAAGGTTGAGCAACTGGGCTCTGGAAACCCCTAAGATGTAACAATTAATTGTAGCCTAATGGCTAAGTTCATTTTTTTTTCTAATATACTGTTGCTAGATCCTAAGAGGCTGTTGCTAGATCCCAGCCTTTAACCGCAAAGTTCTCGCTTCTATGCACCCACTTCGCTGCCCCTTCAGACCTATGATTGATCACCTCAATAATGACCTTTCCTGCCTTGCCATAACCTATATAAACCCTGAGCTTCTCATCAGCGGCTCTCTCTCCTGAGGACTTGCCAACACTCGGGAGGAGCCGTTCGGCCGAACTAAAATAAAATTCATTCATCATCTCTGTTTGGGTCTATGGGCTTCGCTGTCAGTGACTCGCTTTAAGAGTGAAAGGTCTAACACAGTCAGCACAGAGCCCGATGCAGGGCTCGAACCCACAAACTGGGAGATCGTGACCTGAGCTGAAGTCACTCAACGGACTGAGCCACCCAGAGGCCCCTCTTTACCATATTTTAAAGTCTCTTTTTGAGGAAATCTAGAAAGTCTCTCTTTTTCAGAACACTCACTTATTTTGGACCCAAAAATCACCTGGTTTGTTTCTTCATGTTCATTAACTAATTTACATAGACTCAGGCTACACCCAGACAGGACCCAAATATTATATATTCTACCCCGTCACTGGGGTCCCAAAACTAGACCATCTCCAGTGAGAATTTTCTGTATCAACACAGAACCACAGTGGTCTATCACAGAGGGAATATTTTCCATTTTTTTAATGTTTTTTATTTATTTTTTAGAGATAGAGACAGTGCGAGCAGGGGAGGGTCGGAGAGAGAGGGAGACACAGAATGTGAAGCAGGCTCCAGGCTCTGAGCCAGCTGTGAGCACAAAGCACGCCACAGGGCTCTAACCCACAATCGTGAGATCATGACCTGAGCTGAAGCCGGACGCCCAACGGACTGAGCCACCCAGGTGCCCCACAGAGGGAATATTTTCAATAGTTGCACGTCATGAATTCGTGGTAGGAGTCTTCACGCTGTATGGGAAGCCCGGTGGGAGAGAATGGAGAGAAGCCCGGAGATATAACACAGGAATAGCCTAAAGGGCTGAATTTCACTGTCATGAAAGGGATAAATACGAGTCCAAAACAAATTTGCCTGGTGCCTCCATCAGACGTAAAACAGTAAATGTTTGCAAGTTCTAAAATGATAGCATTTCCATCAGAAACAAGGACACAGTCCCCGAGCTAAGAGAAGATCACCCGAGAAGCAGCCATTTCTTCCTCTCCCTTCTGCGCTGCGTGCTCATCGGGTGATATTATGTGGAGAGATCACACCTGCAGGCCTTTAAAGACCTCAGCACAGCCTCTTCACCTGCTCTCATTACCTCAGAGGCAGATGAATCTTGAAATACAGAAAACGCCACCCTCTCCTTGACTTATTCACAGGAAAGATTCAGGAAAAAAAGGACCTCTTGATGGACAATTACCTGTGAGTATCTCATCTCTGGATTCAGAGATTCTGCCTTCCCGCAGACAGCCACACATCCTGCCACAGCTCAGGGAACGTGGGCTTCCCTGACCTGCCCCTTGCAAGTCCACACCGAACAGACTATCATCGTCTCTTCAACCAAAAGCCAGACGCAGCCCTCCCGAATACTTCTGGGAATCCTCGTGCTTCCCCCTGGCCTCCCCTGAGGATCACCTGAAGCTCATAGTTAAAGCAGCACCGATGCGCTCACCCTGACCAATAGACAGACTCTGGCTGAAGGCACAGGTGACGCTGGTTCTTAAAACTCGCCATGGGATGTTTATTGTAAAAGGCGAAAGATGTATACGATCTGAAGAGAAACCAGAATATTGGGATGTTTATTGTAAACCCAGGCAGATAAACAGTTCTGTGCTTTCAAGTTTTCATATGCATATAAATCATTTGGGGTTCCAGGTCCCATAGAAAAATGGGGATTCTGCAGGTTTGGAATGGAGTCCGTGAATTGGCATCTTTCACCAGTTCCTTGTTAGTGCTGATCCTGCCCCCTGAGACCCATGTTGAGTGGCACTACACTAGAGACTGCAGACTCAGAACAGCTGAGACCCCCCGTGCACCCCCCCCCCCGCATCTGATGTCAACACAAACAACCCCTGCTGAGTTCTCAGGGAGGAGCTTACCCCTGAGGTTTCACTGTTGTGAGCTTACTGTTGCTTCCCAGCTAAGACCACCATCACCGTCCTGCAGGACCACATGCTTTCCTTTCAGTCTGAAGTTTACTGAAAGAAGGCTCTTGAATGCACACATGTCTGAACCCGTCTCCATAAAGCACATATATTACTGCATCTTTCTGATCAATGCATGCATCATGATACATCTGAATAAATATGAATTTCTGGGGTGACTGAATTGCTCAGTCAGTTAAGGATAAGAGCCTGGAGCCTACTGTAGATTCAGTGTCTGCCTCTCTCTGCCCCGCCCCTACTCATGCTCCCTTGCTGGCTCTCTATCTCTCAGAAATAAACATTAAAAAATATTTTTTAAATAATACATTCTATTTGGAGCACTATTTGGCAGTGAATTACAAAATAAACTTTCCTAATGAAGGGCAGCAGTTTGTCACCTCAAATTATGTCTCTTTGCCATAAGGGTTATTTTAAACTGAGGAGGGGGCAAGATGGGGAAGTAGGGAGCTCTGTAATTTTCACCTGCCCTCATCTAACAAACTAAGAAGGATTGAAGCCACAAAACTCCAATCTACAAGAGTGGGAGGAAAAGACACAGAGTCCTCAAGGAAGATAGCCTCATAGGTGCCTGAGTGAGTGTAAACTGGAGAAGATAAAAACAGGCCTGACTCGGAGGCTTGGACGGGAGGGAGCTCCACTCCGTGCAGAGCATCAGAGAGTGCACAGAGCCAAGGAGAGGCCAGGGGAAGAGAAAGAGAGGATGAAGATGCTCATAGAGCGATCTCTAGAGAAGAGAAAAACCTCAGCCTGGGACGGAGAGAGGTCCTATCATCCCATCTATAACCACAAGGCAAGGGGAGGGAGATCTGTCCGCTTTACCTGATGCATTTTCCTTGAGCTTGGTGCTCTGATCCCAGGATGCACCAGGAGAAATGGTGCCCCTATCCCCCCTACTTGATCCTTGGCTAGGAAGCTGCCCGACCTGTGGGAGTACTTTTCATCTCTGGAGGTATCATTAAAGTGTGTGGACTAGGATTTGGACATGAGGTGGGGCTTGGAAAATACAACTTGGCCCGCCTGCAGTGGGGGGAGATGGGAACCAAAAGAGTGGGTTGGAATTATTGCTTGAGAAGGGACTGGGGTGCCACCCATCTCCCCACAACCACCAAGGGAGGGTTGTGGGGAGCTGCCCAAGAGACCTATCTACACCAAATCACAGCCATCCATCTTTTCTTTTTTTTCTCCTCCTCCCCCTCAACCCCCCCCTCCCCCGAGCCCGGAAAAACCAACATTGAGGCATTGCTGTGATTAGACCCATTCTTGCCATTCAGATATATTTTCCCTTATCTTATTCTCATCTCTCTGCTCCATGGTTTGACGCTTTTAAATAGTCCTTTGTCTTTTGTTGTTTTTGTCACCACACCCCCACTTTATTTTTGTTTTGCTTTTCGTTTCTGTCTTTTTTTTGGTCTGTTTCTTTGTTTCATTTGCCTGTGCGTTTGTGTGCTTTTTTTCCCTGTGTGTTTGTCTGCTTGTTTTCCTTTCAGGGCTACCTCAAGAAACAAGCCAAAGTTCATATGGTGCAGAGTCCCAAATACCACTATAAGTAGGGAAATAAAAGAACCAAAGGCACAACAATTGAAACTTAGACACACCATTAAAAGAACATGTCCTGAATGGACAGGCCCTGGACAGCCAGTGAGCCTCCTTTAATACAGCAATACTCACAGGTACAGAGTGCATAACATGCTTTTCAAACTGACAAGAGACAGAAAGCTAGCCAAAATGAAAAACAGAATTCTCCTCTAAAGAAATTCAAGGAAGAAGTCACAGCCACAGAACTGCTCAAAATAGATATAAGCAACATAACGGAGCAAGGATTTAGAACAATTGTCATAAAATTAATCCCTGGGCTTAAATAAAGCATGGAAGTCATCAAAGAAGCTACTGAAACAAAGACCAGTGACTTTCCAAATAACTGTGATGAGTTAAAAAAAAATGCTATAAATGAGATGCATAGTAAAATGGAGGGAGCCACTGCACAGATTGAAGATGGAGAGAAGAGAATAGGTGAATTGGAAGACACAGTTATAGGAAAAGGAGAATTTGAGACCTGAGGGATACAACCAAATGAAACAATATCCCTATCAAAGGAATTCCTGACAAGGAAGAAAGAGGAAAAGGTCCTGAAGGGCTACATGAACAAAGTAGAGCCAAGAATATTCCCCAATCTGGGAAAAGAAATAGACATGGACATCCAAGAGGCACAGAGAACTTTCCTCAGAAATAACCTGAATTGACCTTCGGCATGACATATCATAGTGAAACTGGCAAAATAGAAGGATAAAGAGAGAATTCTGAAAGCAGCTAGGGATAAAAATGCCCTAACATACAAAGGGAAACCTATCAGAGTGGTTACAGATCTACCTACTAAAACTTGACAGGCCAGAAAGGAATGGCAGGAATCTTCAATGTGATGAATGGGAAAAAATATGCAGCCACGAATCTTTTACCCAGTAAGTCTGTCATTCAAAATAGAAGAAGAGATAAAGGTTTTCTCAAATAAAGAAAAATTGAGAGAATTCATCACCACCAAACCAGCCCTACAAGAAATGCTAAGAGAAACTGTATGAAGTAAATGTTGCAAGGAATACAAGGTACCAGAGACGCCACTACAAGCATGAACCCTACAGAGAACACAATAAATCTAAACCCATATTTTTTAATAATAACACTAAATGTAAATGGACTAAATGCTCCAATCAAAAGAAATAGGGTACCAGAATGGACCAAAAAAAACAAAAACAAAAACAAAAACAAAAACAAAAAACCTCCATCTATTTGCTGTCATAAAGAGACTCATTATAGACTAGAAGACACCTTCAGATTGAAATTAAGGGTATGGAGAAATACCTATCATTCAACTGGAAGTTGCAGGGCTAGCCATACTTATATCAGATAAACTGGACTTTAAAGTCAAGGCAGTAACAAGAGATGATGAAGACCATTATATAATAATTACCGTGTCTATCCATCAGGAAGAGCTAACAATTATAAACATCAATGTGCCAAATTCGGAAGCACCCAAATACATAAAACAATGAATCACAAACAGAAACAATCTGATTGATAAGAATGTGCTAATTGCAGAGGCCTTTAATACTCCTCCTACAGCAGTAGATAGATCCACCAGACAGAAAATAACTAAAGACACCATAGAACTGAATGGCACATTGGAACAGATGGATTTGACAGATATATTTAGAACTCTACATCCTGAGCCCAGGGAATACACTTTCTACTTGAGTGCGCAAGGAACCTTCTCCAGGATACATCAAATACTGGGTCACAAAGCTGTCCTCCATAAATATAAATGAACTGAGATCATACCATGCACACTTTCAGATCACAATGCTATAAAACTTGAAATCAATCACAAGAAAAATCTGGAAAACCTCTGAAAATGTGGAGGTTCAAAACCACCGTACTGAAGAATAATTGAGCCCATCAGACAATTAGAGAAGAAATTTAAATATATCTGGAAACAAATGAAAACACAAATGGGACAATCCAAACTCTCTGGGACACAGCAAAGCCAGTCCTAAGAGGAAAGGACATTGCAATCCAGGCCTATTTCAAGAAACTAGAAAAAGTGCAAATTGAAAATCTAACAGAGGACCTAAAGGAATTAGAAGGGAAGCAGCAAGAGCGCCCCAAACCTAGCAGAAGAAGAGAAATAAGAAAGATCAGGGCAGAAATACACAATATAGAATCCAAAAATGACAATTGTACAGATCAATGAAACCAAGAATTGGTTTTTTGATAAAATAAACAAAATTGATCAACCGTTAGCCAGGCTCCTCAGAAAGATAAGACAGAACACCCAAATAGACAAAATCACAAATGAAAATGGGTCTATTACAACCAATCCCTCAGAAATACAAGCACTCATCAGGGAATACTATGAAAAATTGTATGCTATCAAACTGGAATAAATGAACAAATTCCTAAACACACATGCACTACCAAAATTCAAACGAGAAGTAATAGCAAATCTGAAGAGACCCATAACCAGTGAAGAAATCTAATGAGTTATCAAAAATCTCCCAACGAATAAGAGCCCACGGCCAGATAGCTTCCCTGGGGAATTCTAACAGACATTTAAAGCAGAGTTAATACCCATTCTTCTCAAGCTCTTCCAAAAAATAGAAATAGAAGGAAAACTTCTGGACTCATTCTACAAAGCCAGCATCACTTTGATTCCCAAGCCAGACAGAGACACAGCAAAAAAAGAGAACTACAGGCCAATGATCTTAATAAATACAGATGCAAAAAGCCTCAACACACACTACCAAATGGAATTCATCAGCATAAAAAAGAGTTATCCAACACGATCAAGTGAAATTCATTCCTGGGTTACAGGGCTGGATCAGTGTTCACAAATCCATCAATGCAAAATATCCAACTAACAAACAAAAAGATAAAAACCATATGATCCTGTCGATAGATGCGGAAAAAACATTTGACAAAATACAGCATCGTTTCTTAATAAAAACCCTTGAAAAAGTCTGAGTAGAAGAAACTCTCTTAAACATCATAAAAGCCATTTATGAAAAGCCCACAGCTAACATCATCTTCAATGGAAAAAAACTGAGAGCTGTCCTCTGAGATCAGGAAAAGGACAAGAATGTCCACTCTCACCACTGTTGTGTCACGTAGTGCTGGAAGTCCTGGCATCAGCAATCAGACAACAAAAGGAAGTAAAAGGCATCAGAATTGAGAAAGATGAAGTCACACTTTCACTTTTCACAGATGCCATAATACTCCACATGGAAAACCCAATCAACTCTACCTGAGGCCTACTAGAACTGATCCATGAATTCAGGGAAGTTGCAGGGTACATAATCAATGTACAGAAATGGGTTGCGTTTTTATACACCAATAATGAAGCAGCAGAAAGAGAAATCAAGAAACTGATCCCATTCACAATTACACAAAAAACCATAAAATACCTAGGAATAAACCTAAGCAAAGATGTAAAAGACCTATGTGATGAAAACTACAGAAGACTTATGAATGAAATTCAAGAAGACACCAAGAAATGGAAAAACATTCCATGCTCATTGATCAAAAGAATAAACATTGTTAAGATGTCATTATTACCAAAGCAATCTACACATTCAATGCAATCCCCATCAAAACTGCACCAGCATTCTTCACAAAGCTAGAACAAACTCTCCTAAAATTCGTATGGAACCACAAAACAAACAAATAAACAAACAAACAAACAAACAAAAAACCCACCTCGAACAGCCAAAGTAATATTGAAGAAGAAAACCAAAACAGGAGGCATCACAATCCCACACTTTAGCCTCTACTACAAAGCTGTCATCATCACGACAGTATGGTATTGGCGCAAAAACAAGACACATAGACCAATGAATAGAGAACCCAGAACCAGACCCACAAATGTATGACCAATTAATCTTTGACAAAGCAGGAAAGAGGATCCAATGGGAAAAAAGGCTGTCTCTTGAACACATGGTGCTGGGAGAACTGGACAGCATCATGCAGAAGAGTGAAACTAGACCACTTTCTTACACCATACCCAAAAATAAAGTCAAAATGGATGAAGGACCTCAGTGTGAGACAGGAAACCATCAAAACCCTAGAAGAGAAAGCAGGCAACAACCCCCTTGACCTCAACCATAGCGATTTCCTACTCGACACATCCCCAAAGGCAAGGGAATCAAGAGCAAAAATGAACTATTGAGACCTAGTCAAGATAAAAAGCTTCCACAATGCAAAGGAAACAATCAAGAAAACTAATAGGCAACCGATGGATTGGGAAAAGATCGTTGCAAATGACATATTGAATAAAGTGCTAGTATCCAAAATCTATAGGGAACTCACCATATACCACACCCAAAAGGCAAATAATCCAGTGAAGAAATGGGCAGAAGACATGAACGGACACTTCTCCAAAGAGGACATCCAGATGGCCAACAAAAACATGAAATGATGCTCAGCGTCACTCATCTACACTGATATACCACTTCAAGCCGGGCAGAGTAGCTAAAATAAACAAATCAGGAGACTGTAGATGCTAGTGTGGATATGGAGAAACGGGCACCCTCCTACACTGGTGGTTGGAATGTAAACTGGTGTAGCCGCTCTGGAAAACAGTGTGCATGTTTCCTCAAAAAATTAACAAAAAAACTGCCCTATGACCCAGCAATAGCACTGCTAGGGATTTACCCAAGGGATACATAAGTGCTGATGCACAGGGACACATGTATCCCAATGTTCATAGCGGCACTTTCTTTTTCTTTTTTTTTTTTGACAGATTCAATCTTTTTTTTTTTATTAATGTTTTTTACTTATTTCTGAGAGAGACAGAGAGCAAGTGAGAAAGGTAGAGAGCGTGAGAGACGGAATCAGAAGCAGGTTCCAGGCTCTGAGCTGTCAGCACAGAGCCTGTCGTGGTGCCCAACCCCATGAACTGGGGGATCACGACCTGAGCTGCAATCTGACACTTTACGGACTGAGCCACCCAGGCTCCCCACTGATAGTTTCAATCTGAATACAACGCTGAAGCCGATCATTCACAGCAGTTTATACATTTAAACCCTGGAAGAAGAGTATAACCTTGCTCAAGTCCCTGCAATAAAGCGTTCACTTCCTAACACGCACTCCCCTCCCCCACCCAGGCCTCCGCAAGTCTCCTCTGAAAGGCTTCAAGAGCCTAGGATCCTAAAGGCAATGAAAATAAACCCAACTCTGGTAACAGAAATCTATAAAGAAGAGTGCTACAGATGTCCAGACCTAGTACCTATCCTACAGATTAAATACCTAGTTAGCTGCTAATTAAATGAGACAAGGTTCAGATCCAACTTGTCTGTGTTTCACTTAATATACCATCAGTTACTTTAGAAATTGCCAGTCCTACCATCACCCATCATCAGTTCTTCATCTCTCTCTCTACAATTCTCACGAGTTTTCTGATATTGACATTCAACTATTCACACTGGTGGCATTACTCAACAGGAAGTTGAAAACTAACAAACCTAGGGCACAATTCAGAGTTCAGAAAATGAGCCAGGTGACCAGGCACATCAGAGTCTACTGAACTCCTTCACTTAGATCCAGCAACTCTGACCTTCACAAGCAAACCTGGAATGTGTAAAAAATACAATTATCCTTAAAGTTTATGTACCTTTCAAAACAAAGCCTTTTCTAGTTATTAAAAAATGCACTCCCAGAGTTGAATCCAGGACCACATCAATAATAAAGTTAGAAGAAAAACAGATTTACAACGCCAAAAGAACTCTAAAGAGTACATATGAAGACACATCCCTCCTTCCACATTCTCCCAAGGGGCAAAGAACCCACCAGACCACTCCCCTGCCTCCAGGTTCTACCACTCTGCGAGCCGGGCTCCGAGATCTCTCGCCCTGTGGTACAGCTGAGCCTACCCAGTCTGTCTGGTCAGGTCTAAGACGAGGCTACATGCTAGGCACAAGAAGGCCTCCTTCTCGAGCCAGGCCTCAGAATCAAATCAGAGTCTAGCAAGAGCAGGGGAAAAAGGAGGAAGAAAGGGCCCGCCTGAGGCTCCACAAACCAGAAGCACCAAACCGTAATCATGGCACTCGCCAGCCCGGGACTCCACAGCTAACAGCCCCAAGGCTGGACCGGTAATTCTCCAAAGCAGCATTTTCAACAATAGCCAAATGATGGAAAGAGCCTAAATGTCCAACATCTGATAAATGGATCAAGAAGATGTGGTTTATGTATACAATGGAATACTACATGGCAATGAGAAAGAATGAAATCTGCCATTTGTAGCAACGTGGATGGACTTCGAGGGTGTCATGCTAAGTGAAATAAGTCAGGCAGAGAAGGACAGATACCATATGTTCTCACTTATAAGTCTAACAGGAGGAACTTAACAGAGCCATGGGGGAGAGGAAGGGGGGAATAGGGAGAGGAAGGGAGGCAAATCATGAGAGACTCTTGAATACTGAAAACACACTGAGGGATCAAGGGGGAGGGAGGAAAGGAAAGGGGCGAGATGGACATGGAGGAGGGCACTTTTGGGAGAGAGCACTGGGTATTATATGGAAACCAACTTCACAATAAATGAAAAAAAAAAAGGATTAGTTTAAACTGATAAAGGAAAATCTCTGAAACCCAGGACAAGTTTGTTTTGTAGGAGACATTTGCATGTATAATGGTAAGTTCCATTTGGAAGGGTGTCTCCCTCTGTGTAGCAGAAAGGAACAATGTGTAAATTTCCAGAAATACTGATCAGTGGGGAAGGCATGGATTTTCATGGAGACCACAACCCGAGCCTATCATTACTGTGTTTTTTCTGGTCACCTCCCCAAGTGGTTCCCACCAGTAGGATCACCTGTGGAGTTTCAAGGAGGGTCCTGGCTGCTGCCCTCCCCCTCAGATTCCCTGAGTTGGGTGGGTGGAAACCACAGTGTTGTTTTAGTGAAGTGCTCCAGGGGATTCTGGTGTTGGATTTTTTACCTCCACCCCAGGAATTCCTGGCCTGCCTTCTTCAAAGAATGAAGAAGTGGACACAAAATGAGCAACAAGCAAAAGTTGATCAGAGTATAAGAGAGGGAGATTGTAGGAAAGCTCTCTGTACAGACAGGGGGCTTTAGAAGAAGAAAATCTGAGACAACAGGCAGGGATCTTTGTTTTGTGAGGTTCAGGTCTCTCCCACTCTTGTTCTCTTCCCCCTTGTTCCTTCTCAGGTCCTACCCTTATTGGCTTCATGACTAGGTGCTGGGTTTTCCACTCCTGATTGTCTCATTTCCATTGCATGAGGGGTGGTCCAAGGCCATACAGTTCCTTGTGGCTCTTAGGTTTTATGGTGTACTATTAATTTTTAGTTAGGTCTAAAGTCAAGTTCTTTAGGGGAACCTGAGGGAAAGTGGGTGGTGTCTGTCACATTCTTAAGAGGAACCTCACACCTGAGGGGGTTTTGCTGTGATTAGATGCTCCCAGCATTGTTCCAAACTGTGTCTTTTCCCCACCCAGAGACCTCAGGTCCTAATCTTTCCCTTTCTGCCTACAGAATCCTATTGTTTTCTATCATAATTCTAAGTGAGGCCCAGGGTTAGGCAGGAAGGCTTCCCATTAATATCTAACAGGTGAGAGGTGCTGGGGTGGCTCAGACATTTCACTGTCTGACTTGGGCTCAGGTCACCATCCTAGGGTTTGTGGGTGTGAGCGCCCCGTTGGGCTCTATGCTGACAGCTAAAAGCCTGGAGCCCCATTTGGACTTGTGGCTGCTCTGCCCCTCCTCCACTCGGGCTCTGTCTCTGTCTCTCTCAAAAAATAAATAAACATTAAAATATTTAAAAACAATTGAGAGTGAAGAGCTAAACTAATGCCATGACAGCTTAAAATAAGCCTTAGGAACTAGAAGGCCTAAGTTTCAGCTGCCCTGAAAGAATCAGACAATTACACCTTGCTCAAGACTAGAAGAACCGCCCCTAAACCTGTCAATCAGTAAGGACCAAGGGGATGCTTAACATTCCTGAGGTCGGTCTTGGGGGGTGGGGAGTATAGAAAGCTGCTTAATGTTAGTTAGCCCATTGCTCTCCATGTGTCCTAGCCCCAACCACAAAAGCCATGTTTGGGCCCTGCCAAATGTAACGGACACCCTAGAGATTCTCAGTGGTTAAGGTTGTTACTAGGGGCTGTTGTCTGATCACGACTGGATTACTGTACCGATATCATAATTTTCTGTAACCCCTCTTTCCAAACCCCTTAAAAACCCTGCTCAGCTATTGTTCGGGGCTCTAAGCACAGACCCACTGCATTGGTGAGGCCTGAGAGACGAAGCCTAAGCCCAAAGAAACGCCCTTTGCTTTTGCATACGTGACTCGGCCTCCATGGTGGTGTCT
>PISW01016554.1:0-12887 GCA_004023785.1 Mungos mungo | reverse complement strand
CCCCCCCCCCCCCGCCAACTGTCTTCTCATGAGCCACCCAGGGGCTCCCTGGTGCCTCCACAGTAGAAGGATGGCTGGCTGCCTGACAGCCGGGCCCCTCCATACCCCTCCCTGTTCACCACAGCTCCCTGGGTGCCGCCTGTGCTTGGTCTGAGGTCACAGCCTACAGAGCTGGCTCCGAAGGGACATCCAGTGATGCCCCCCCCTTCTCCCCTCCCCTCCCCTCCCTGCAGGGCTCTCCCAGGCCTAGGGGGTCAGGACAAAGCAGGAGATATGTGGGCAGTCAGGCTGGCTCACGGCATGGGTACAGTAGAGGCCCCAGGACCGGACATGGGGACCAAACTGGCCTCCTTACTGCCCCTCAGGCACCCACCCCTGGATCTGGAGCAGAGACCCTGGACAGCACCCCCCACTCGGCCCCACACACACAGGTTCAAGTTCAGGGACACACAGGTATGCAGCTAGGACGCCATGCCTTGGACACAGCAGCAGGGGACAGAACACACAGGGGCAGGGTCATGGGCAGGGACGTGCAGCCCCAATCGCGGCTGAGGGCAGTCCTGGGGACGGAGGGCTAGGGACGCGAGGGGGCGCCCCACGGGAGAGCAGCACCTGGCCGGGGGGCAGCCGGCTCCGAGAGGACCCCTCTAACCACCCAGGCCGGGGAGGGGGTGCTCCACATGTTGGGGGGCCAGGGGCCAGCTGGACAAGGGGGGAGAGGAGCCTGTGACAGGGAACCCCCAAGTGCCCGGGCAGCCTGGAGCCCCAGGTGATGGGTCAGTGCACGGGAGAGGGAGAGGAGGTGACACCAGCGCCCCCTCCTCCGAGAGAGGCCTCTGGGGTGGAGATGCCCATGGGCCTTGGCAGCCTGGCCCTGCCCCCACAGCACCCCCCCCTTCTGAGAACATTCTAGCAGTTCCCACGCAGGGCACCAGAGCTTCTGCCAGCGGGACCTGGGCTCAGTCTACACAGGGAGGGTGGACCCTTGGTCCGCAGGCCTGTGCGCGACACCCCACCCATGGGGACGGGCCTGCGGAGACGCTGGCCTTGCAGAGGTGTGGTTCCCTAGAGCAGCTTGGCACCCCCACTCTGGACAGCAAAGGTCAGCAGGAGTGAGGAGTGAGAGCCCCACCCCCACCCGGTGCAGACATGGCCATCAGGACAGCACGCGAGGTCCTCCAACGTGGTCCTCGGGTCCAGGGAAGGAGCGCCCCGGCTGGGACAAGGGAAGCCGTGTCCACCCACTCTGCGCTCTGCGCATGGGGCCTGGGGGGGGTGGGGTTGCAGAGAGGGAGGGACTCAGCTACTGAGACAAGGCAGGAAGCAGGACAGAAGGGAGGAGGAACAGAAGACAAGGCAGGACAGACGGATCCAGCCGGAGAAAGCAGCTGACAGTGGGGGGGCGGGGGGGGGCAGTCAGAGGGGAACCGGGCTCCAGGCAGGGAGGCCACAGGGGGTCCAGGGCAGCACCCGCGCCTGGCACTGGGGACACACGCTGGGCACGGGTACAGGGGTGCAGGCCAGGGGTCCGGGGTCCGGGGCGGCCCTGTACCGTCCCAGACAGAGAACAACCACACCACACACGCTGTCCGGCCCATGCATCTCCTACCTGGAGGCCCCGTAGGATTGAGTTTGCGAGCTTTCAAGTGTTTTCACACACACACAAAGGGAAAAGAACGAAAATTTTAAAAGAACGGGATAAGAAAAAGAAAATTAACCAAATGGTCGAGGAAAGTGGGGGAAACAACAGAACAAAGAAAATTAGCACGAGGGTCAGCCTGCTCAGGCCCGAGAGGCGGTGCCGGGAGATCAGGGCCGTCGGAGGGTGCCCAGTGAGGTGGCTGCTGAAGGAGGGGGACAGAGGGGGACGGCTGTACCCTGCCTGGACATCGCTACTTCAGGATCTTCTGGGGGCCGTTGCCCCAGCCCAGAGCCCCACCCAGCTCTGCATCCCAGCCCACTCCCCCAGTGAGGGCTCCTGGGTGAGCACCTGCCAGGGGCAGGTGAAGGACATCCTGGGGGCTCCAAAGCCCCGGGCTTGGTTCACCCCTGGGCAAGGATAGGTCAGCAGGGCAGTGCCTCCCCGAGGGTCCCCAGCCTCAGGCCTTGTTCTAAGCCCCAGACAAATCCTAGGGGTGGCTGGGGACTGCCAGCCACCTGTGAAAAAGCGTGGAAGCCACCTGCTGGTGACCAGTCTCGCTCCCGGGCCCACGAGCTCTGCCTCCACCAACTGCGCCCAGCCCGGGCTTCTGGGCCCTTCTCTCCACCTGAGGGCGCCCCCGAGTGTCTGTGTGCGGTGTGCTGTGTGTTCTGTGCTGTTGGGGTGCCTGCTCCTACAGCCTCGACGTGGCCCCTCCCCCAGACAGGGGCCCTCGTCCTCGCTGAAGGACAGAGGGTCAAGGTTACCCTTCACTTCCAAAGCTCTGGGGCCCGCCCTGGCAGGGTGCTACGCCGGGCCGCAGGCCACCGGAACCGGCTGGCACCGACCTCCGCAAGCTCCCGAGTGGGGCCTGTCTTCCAGACGCTCACAACATAACGTGACCCACAGCAAGGAAGGTAAGCAAGGGGTGGATGGAGGTGAAAAATAAGAGCACGAGCTATAAAACAAAGAACAAAATTAATACTGCGAAATAAACCACACACAGAACTCCATGAAAAGTACATACATTCTTTTTTAAAAAAAAAGGAGAAATCAATTAAAGTAATGAACAACCAAAACAATGGGGCTTCGGAACGGCGGGGGGCGGGGCCGGCGGCGGGGGCGGGGCCGGCGGTACCTGTACATGGGCACGGCCACCGTGCGCTCGTAGTACTGCCACGTCGAGTGCAGGTCCGTGCGGGACAGGTTGGTGGCGTAGAACCTCCAGGCCGACTGCGGAGCGGAAGCGGGCGAGGGTCAGACCCAGGCCCCGCCCAGAGGCCTCGCCCCGGTGCAGGCCACCCAGCCCCGCCCCCACTGGCCTCAGGTTAGCGTCAGTAGGAGGCGCATGCGCCACCCCAGGCCAAGCGTGCGGTCCGTCTACAGTGAGCTGCTCACCAGCCGCCGCACCTGACCCTCGGCAGCTGTGACCTGTCATGGTGGCCATTCTGGCACTCTCCAACCCCGACGGGAACGTCACCTTGCGCGTGGGCGGGGGCGACTCGGGAGCTGGGGGGCAGGGGCAGAGCCAGGGACACACGCCTGGCCCCACCTCAGTGCAGTGGCCCAGCCTTAGCCTGGCCTGGCCTCCCGTTCCTTTTTCTTTTAATTGAGGAGAAATACCCAGCACACAGAAATCGCCGTCTACAAGTGTGCGACCCAGGGCGACAGGCCCACTCAGCGCCACGCACCACCCCACATCTCCTGCCACATCCTCACCCCCCGGAAGGGGCACCCGCCCCAGTGCGCGGGCACCTGGCATCACTCACGCCCGTCTCTATGGCGTCCCTGTCCTGGACACAGCCACCCGACACGTGGCCTTTTGTGCCCGGCTTTTCTCATGATGTTTTCAAGGCCCGTGCACGTTGTACTGGGGGCTAATTCTTTCTAATGGTTGAATGACGTTCGACTGCACGGAAACACTGTGTTTTGTTTGTCCACTTGTGGACATTCGAGTTGTTTCCACCTCTTGGCTGCTGTGAATCCCGCTGGTGCAAACCTTTGTGGGAAAGGTTTGGGTTGCACGTCTGTTTTCAGTTCCTTTGGGCACAGACCTTGGCGGGGGGCTGCTGGGTCCTCAGGCAGCGCCGCCCCCGCGGAGGGAGCACCCAGCGTTCCGATGCGGCTGCGCCCCTGCACCCCCACAGCAATGTGCCGGGTCCCAACCCCTCTACGTCCTCACCACCCCAAGGTTCCAACTTGCGTTCCTCCGATGATGAAGGATGCTGAGCATCTTCTCACGCGCTGATGGGTCGCCAGGACATCTCCAGAGCCGTGTCTGTCCGAATTCACTTCCTAATCGGTCTTTTTGTTGTTCGACTGTTAGAGCCCCTATGTACTCGGGATACCAGGATCTTACCAGAAATCGGGTTTGCAAGCATTTCCCCCCACTCTGTGGGTGAGCTTCTTCCTCTCTCCATAGTGTCCTTTGAGGCACTAAAATTTTTAATTTTGATAAATTCCCATTTATCTGTTTTTTCTCTTCCGCTTGTGCTTTAGGGATCAGATCTAAGAAACCAAAGCCATGGAGCTCTGCACCAATTTTCTTGTAATGATTTTATAGTTTCAGCTCTCAAATTTAGGTTTGGGGCCCATTTTGAGGATATTCTGTATGAAAGTAAAACTTCATTAAAATCGGCTCCTCAGCAGGCCCAACGCCGTTTGTCGGAGAGACGTTCTTCCCCGTTCGATGTTTACAACATCATCGTTGGAGGCTTGTTCTGTGGCCCAAGACGTGGTCTATCCCGGGAATACTCCCGTGGTGCCAGGGGACATGGGGGCCACCCTGGGGGCGTCTGCGGGCCTTCCGCGTCCCTGCACCAGGACACGGGGGGGGGGGGGCTGACGTCTCCGCTGTTACCATACAGGCACCTGGGGCGCCCTGCGACTGTCAGATGTTGGCACACATACTCTGAGGTTCTGTCCCCAGTGTGGACACGTCTACCCCGTCCCTGCAGCCTGCGGGGACCACAGCCCCCCCCCCGCCCCCTTCGGGCCACCACTCCCTGTGGGGTATCTGCCTTCGCGGCGGCACAGTTCACCGGAGCTGTCCTTGGGTCTAAGGGAGTCTCGGCAGACAGCCGCCACCAGGGACGTTTCAAGTCCATCCTTTCAACCGCTGCCTTTCAACTGGGAGAGTTCGGTCCCCCTACATGTAAAGAGACTACAGACAGAGACTTCTGCCTGCTTCCTGCCCTTCACTGCTGTCTCCTCCAGCGTTCGTTTCTTCTGAAATATTATCTTGATCTTCTTCCCTTTCCCTCTTCTGAGCTTTTAGGAACTGTTTTGTTAGTGACGACCACGTGGACTATGAGCGTCTTACACTCACAACCGTCTAGCCGGAATCAGTGCCAACTTAGCTGCCTGAGCCCAAGAAAGCCCCTCCTCCACCCCCCCCCCGGAGTGTTCCTGTTACATCTTTACGTGCTGTGTGCCAGAAACATGGATTTAGGATCACCTCTGTGCATGTCTTTTGAATCATATGAAGAAACGAAGAAACGAAGAAACGAGAGATGAGTTACAAGTCAAGAGCACACCAAGACCGGCTTTGACGTCTGCCCCGCAGTTACCTTGTAACCAATGCTCACGGCCCTGAGCCGCCGCCCTGAGAAAGTTTCCAGGCCAACGAAACAAAGGCAAAGCCCTGCGCTGACCCTTCTCAGCACGGAAGGCTGTGCCAGCCGGCCGCGCCGGGGACGCCCCAGGGCTGGCGCCTTGAACACCACAGGCAGACGGGCCGCTCCGTCCTCCCTCCTCTGGCTGTTGTAAGATTCTGATTCAGCTCCTGGGTTCCCCAAAATAGGATTCTGACAGGTTTGCTCATTTCTGTGCCTTTAGCACAGGAAGGAGGTGCTGGAGTTTGCCCCTCCCCATTCCCAGTGACATCCCTGGTCCCTAAACTTCAATCCAGATCCTGGACCTGACTGTGGGGTCCTGAGAGGGAGGCTCCAGCCCCCGCTCCTGCAGCCCGAATCCGCACTCCCCACCCACCACCTGCCCACCGGCCCTGGGGGCTCCTAACCGGCTCTCTACAGCTCGGGGCCCCCCTGCCACCCCCTTCTCTGCCTCTGAGGTTTGGGGCCCAGTTGTCCTCCGTGTACTCATACCCTCTCCTGCGCCCCAGCGTCCAGCCAGGGCCTCACCCCTCCACTTCCCTGTCCTGCTACTCAGAGCCGGCCCGGGCACTCGGAGGGAGGAGTCCAGTCCCTTGGGCAGGACCCACTCTGGCAGGACCACGTGCAAAGGCAATGAGGAGAGTGGCCCAGGCATCTTGGCTGCCAGGACACAGGCCCATTAGCGGCTTCCAGGGCGTGGAGGACCCTGGGCCTCCGCTAGGGCTCCCCCCGCTGTTCCTCTCTGGGTGCCAGGATCACAGCCAGGTGACAAACCACTACTAAGCAGCGGTGCAGCTGTCCCCGCCTGTAAGCCTGAGCGGCTGACTGTGGTCCCACCACCTGCCTCCAAGGAGGATCCAGGGACGGCACTCGACCACCAATCCTGCGACACACCGCCCTCAGCGCCCGCTGTCCCCCTCACCGCTCTCACTGCCCTCACCGCCCGCTGCCACCTCACCCACAACCCCAGCGTCGGAGGAGGACACTCGAGCCTCAGACCTGGGCTGCCCGAGTCCTGATGGGGACGGGCACCCGGGACACTCACGGGGGCGAGCGGGACGGGCACCCGGGACACTCACGGGGGCGAGCGGGACGGGCACCCGGGACACTCACGGGGGCGAGCGGGACGGGCACCCGGGACACTCACGGGGGCGAGCGGGACGGGCACCCGGGACACTCACGGGGGCGAGCGGGACGGGCACCCGGGACACTCACGGGGGCGAGCGGGACGGGCACCCGGACACTCACGGGGGCGAGCGGGACGGCTAAGACGGCCTCCAGGGAGGAGAGGGCAGACGGTGCCCTCCTCCTGTGTGCTGTTCAGACCTCAGCCCCACATGCGCAGTGTGACCCTGCGCTCTTTGTCCTTCTTTGTGCTCTTCTGCGTTTGAAAAAGTAGCCACTTGCAGTTTCTACAGTGACAGGTAAACACACACACACCACAAGGCACGCACGCACATGCGCACGCGCGGGAGGAGGCTGCACCCAGGAAGACCGCAGCTCCCTGGTCGCTGGTGCCCACGGGCTTTGGAGGGGCCCCTCGGGCAGCGGCTGCTCGGGCTTGGGAGGCACTGCCGGACTCCAAGGGGCCTGTGTGTCCCCAGCGGTGCGATGGGCTGCTCAAGAGCTGAGCCACCACACCTGCCCAGCAGGGCACCAGGAGTGGACCCTCAGGGGGCACCTGTGACCGCCCGGTCCAGGGCCCAGGGCCCACACAGGACGAGGCCACCCTCCAGGGTGTCTCTACAGGTACCGCAGGCTGTGGGCATCTGCACCTGGCTCCCGTGCCCAACGCGCTCCTGCAAAGGAACAAGGGCCATGCCCCTCCCTGGGCAAGGGAGACACGGGGGCCAAGGAGGCCCCCCGCAGCAGCTAGGGACCCCCTGTGGGGCCACCTGGGCTCACCTGGATCAGGCCCGCTGCGGGGTTCCGCCTCTTCTCAAAGTGCTTCTGCCGGTGCTGCTCTTGAACTTTCAGAGCAAAGCCAGACCCCAAAATGCCCTGCAAGTCATCAGAATCAGACTTCGGGCGGGGGAACCCAGCCCCCACCCCCACCCCGGCCTGCACACCGCGGGGGCCTCACAGGGCCTGCCTCCCCCCCTCAGTCCCTAACCACTCGGGCCCACGCTGGGGAAACAGCTGGATTTGGGGTAAAGGAAATCTCCAGCCTGCGGGACGTGGCGGGGCCCCAGGGAGCACATCTGGACCCATAGATCACCCTCCCTCCGTCCCGGCTGGCCCACGCCGAAGCAAGTGCAGCCCAAGCTCTGGGTGGTGGCTGCTTGCGAGAGCTGTGTCCCCGCGAGCCACCCCCTGCCCTGTCCAGCTGTGGGTGACAGCAGAGCCTCGTCCCTTCTGCAAGGGCCCCCGGGAGACCTGACGGCCTTGCCATCACTAAGCACTGTTCTTGCTCACGAGGACCCTACTGGTCGATCCCATAGGGCTGGGTGGGGCTGACGGTGACCACAGATGCAGAGTCAGAAGCCACAGCCTGAGGAACGATCAGTGTGTCCCCACAGAACCACCAACGCCCTGCCTGCACCCCCAGGGAAGGGTCCTCTTTGCACCAGACCTGCTGCGTGCAGCTCCTGGGGCACTGGGGACTCTGCTGGGAGCCAGGCTCCTGTCCTATGGACCCCACGTGGACAGGTGTCCAAGTTGTGTGGTCACCTGGGGGCCTGGCAAGGCAGGAGGGGCCACGGGACTCACCGCAGGAAGAGCGAAGAAGGAGACGCCGATGAGGGTGAAGGTTGCAGCCAGCAGCCTCCCGTTCCAGGTCTGGGGGTACTTGTCCCCGTAGCCGATGGTTGTCAGCGTAATCTGCAGGACAGCAAGCCCGGTCACCGAGCCGGGCCTGGCGGTGGCTGCCAGGGGCATCTGCAGCCCTGAGCTGGGCACTCCTCGGCCCCCGGGAGTCTTCCATGCACCGCCCTCCCGCACCCCTCGGGGCAGGCTGGAGGCACGGGACGGCGCTCCCACGCCACCCACACGAGGCCTGTCACCATCCCCACCCTGCCACCACCACGTCAGAACTCTCCGGATCCTTCCTCTTGCCCTAGGTGCCAGGGGAGGGTGTGGGGGCCACTGGAAGCCTCTGTTCCCTCTTCTCACGTGTGAGGGCCGAAGAGCCATCTGAGAGGCCTCCCCAGGACGGGGGGCGGCTCTGGGTTCAAGGCCGGGCAGCAGCCAGGAGGTGCAGAGCCAGGGGCAGGGGCTGGACAGTGAAGGTGCTGAGCTCCTGGGGGACAGATGATGGGGACCGCATGGGGACTGTGTGGCAGGGTGTGTGGAGGGGACATAAGCTGAGGCTAGGACGGGAAGGGCCCCCAGAGGTGTGGCTGGAGGGCAAGCTGCCCTGTTGCCCAGCGGGGAGGGCACTGCCCATGCAGGGCACACAAGAAGGCCCACTGCCCGTGGGGCGAGCCCCAGGTGGCCCCTAGCAGACTTGCCAATGAGGATGGGCTCATGCTCCTGGGGACAGGGGCACTTCTCACCACCCTCCTGCAGACCCTGGAAGCCATCCCCTGGGCTCTGGTGCACAGAGCCCACCCCGAGTCTGGGGCATGGCACTGGGTAAACTAAGGCCCCAGGGGCAGGACTTTCTGGGCCTATTAACATGCATCAAGAAACGGGCCCAAACAAGGGGCCACCATCCCCATTCCGGTCAGCATAGAAAATTCTGGAAGGGCACAGGTAATGAAGAAGGGCAGCCAGGAGTGGGTGTGGTCAGGAAGGGGACCATCTTCTCACCATAAAGCTTCCCTGCTGGAAACCTCACGTCGTATGAGAATTATAGTCAAGATTTTCAACACAAACTAAGCGTATTTTAAAGACAGGAGACACTTTAATCCACCACTCTCTGCAAAAATGCCAAAGTTGTGCAAAGAAGCCTGGTGGGCGGGGGCTCAGGACCAGGAGGAGGGAAGAAACCTGGAGTCCACGGGGCCCCGGTGCAGACCGGGGACCGTGGACCTGAGCTTCTGAAAGCCCTCGAGGGGGCAGGGGACCTTCTTAGAAACACCACGGTCCTCACACAGAGAGAAGAAATCACATCATACAACAAAGGAACCTTGAAAATGGAATTAAAATCAAGCAGGTGGACACACGTGGCCGCGGACGTCCCCCGGGGGCCGGACAAAGCCGGTGAGATGGGCAGAGATAAGAGGACCCATCCCGAGGCCCGTCGGGCTGGGGGGAGGCTGTAGCTCACGTGCACAGGAGGCCCCCCCCCACCCGCCCACGATCCAGAAGCTTGTGGGAAAGGATCCCGGAAGCGCGGCTCCCGGCAGCAGGAGGGCGTGGGCGTGGGGCCTCAGGTCTGAGAAGACTCCCAGAATGCCACGGGTCTGCTCCTCCAAAACGAGGGCAGATTTGAGGGGGGCATCAGGGCGGAGATGCCCTCACCCCTGGCAAGGGCCCCAACGGCCATGCGGGCCTGCAGAGAAGGAAGGGGGGACTCAAGAACGCGCACAGAGGACAGGGCCCGACCTCACTCTAGCACAGCACAGAGTGAATAATTCATGTCCGAAGCTTAAATCGGGAAACAGCAGTGTAAGCATGTGGTTGGGAATACGGAGGCAAACCCGGAGAAAAGCCACAGGAGCCCTGCCCCGGAGGACGGGGAGGGGGGCTGGGGACCGCGCCGCAGCCCCAGCACGTACGCGGTATTTATCCGTCATGTTTAAGCACTGCTTTGATGAAACACTTAAACAGGAGTTTCGGTTCAATTCTCTGAGATGGGAAGCCCGTGGCCACGAACAGGGCGGGGGCAGGGCGAGCTCCGTCACCGGCGCTGGCCCGCTGCCCGCCCGCTGCTTCCCGCTCGGCCGGGCCACGGCACACAGACTTCAGGGCGCACAGCAGTTGGTAAGATGATTATGGATAAGGTCCATTCTCACTTAGATGCGGGTGAAAGCTACACATTCCTTTCCCCCCTGGATCTGAAGTATCTGCCCAAGGCCACGAAGCCAGTAAGTGAGGAAGGGGCCCCAGACCCTCCATGCATCCCTGGGCCAAGGGCCCCGCACCCTCAGGGCACTCCAGCACCCTGCCTGGGCACATCCAGGCTCTCGGGCAAGGAGCCAGGCTAGGCTGCATCCAGCTAATAGAGACGAAGCCCACAGGGCACAGCCCAGACTTGGGGCCACCCCACAGAGTGGGAGGGACCCTTCGGAGGATGGCCCAGAAAGAGGCGGGTGACAAGAGAGAGGCATTCCAGGGGCCTGGGAGCTGGGTGGCCGTGAGCAGGGGCCTCGACTCTGGGCCCAAAGACTCTGTATCTGCCCTGGGTGGGGCAGCCTGGAAGGTGGGGTCCAGGAGGGCCAGGGGCTCGGTTTCCCTTTTCCAGACTCCCCATGTGACAGAAGGACTGTCCCCTCCTCCCTCCAGCACAGAGGACTCGACACGGTAGCCAGTAAGGAAGGTGGATGACCAGGCAGGGCCGGGCACAGGCTCCCTGGGGGCGGGGCCTCTCCATCCGCTGCCCTGCTTATGAGTGGCCAGCAGGTGGCCCCAGAGAGACACCTGCAGCCAGAGAGCCTTGTGACTGTCAGTGCCCTGGGGGAAGAAGGGGGCACATCCTGGGGGTGGGGTGGGAGGCAGCCAGCAGGTAGGAGGAGGGCGCCCACAGAAGGCAGGGCCAAGCAAGTGTGTCCCCAGTTTGAAGGACGAGGACCCCAGCGGCCAGGACTCACCAGGCCCCACCAGAGGGCATCAGCGTAGGTATCAAAGTGATCGTTCTCGCCCTTCTCTGCCAAGTACACCAGAAAGGAGGCCAGGATGAGGCAGAGGAAGCCGATGTACCAGGCAGTCACCAGCTCCTGAAAGAGAGGGTCACGTCCCAGCCGCCCGGCCCCAGCAGGCACCGTTCCCAATCCAGCTCTGTGTCCCCACAGGACCCTCAGCAGCCCTGGCCAGCACCTGCTTGGCCACGTGGCCCTGAGTCCAGGGTCGCTGCGGGGAGGGAGGGGGACAGCTGGTGTGTGGCCCTGTGCCACGTGGCCCCTGCACTTGCACACCAGGAACCCAGGAGGATGGCCGCTCAGGACAGCCCAGTGCACCCCGTCCACCAGGCGTGGGGGGCACCCCCGCAATCCTGAGCCACTCGTGCTGGAGATCTGGGACTGCGGAGAACCCGTCCGACCTCACTGCCCGGGGGCTGCCCTCCTTGGGCACGGACACCGGCCTGGTCCTGCCTCAGGACTCAGCAAGGAATGGGTGGGGTGAGGCTGCTGGGGCTGGCGGGGTGCGGTGCGAGCCTCATGGGGGCTTCCTGGGACGTGGGGCAGCGGGCCCCCTGGGAGGGGATGGACCCAGGCTTGCCCACCAAGCACAGAGCGAGCCGCAGGGCAGCTGCTCTGGAGACAGGTGACCAGACGGATCAGGTCATGGAAAGCCACCCCGAGAAAGGGGCACTGGCTGGTTCCCCGCTGACCCGCGCTCCCGGGCCCCATGCGGCAGGGCCTGTGACCCGCACCCCCGCGCTCACCTTGCTGTGGGCGTAGACCACAGAGCCCAGCAGCTTCCAGGTCCCGCCGCGCCGGTCCATGCGGATCATCCTGAGGATCTGCAGGAACCGCAGGCTCCGGAGCGCCGACGTGGCGAACACATTGCCCTGGGAGCCGGCGGCCAGCACGGCGATGGAGGCGATGAGCACCATGATGTCTGCGGGAGACGGGCGGCTCGAGGCGGGCCCGGCCCCGCACTCCCGGGTCCGGTGCGGGCGAGGAGGGGGCCCAGCTGTGTGGACACGCGGCCGCCAGGCGACGGCCCTGCTGTCCACCCCGTCCAGTCCTGCCGCCTGCCCCTCCTCCCACCACCGGGCGAGCTCACCACAGCTGAGGGGACAGGTGGAAGAAACTTCCAGAAGGAGCCAGTCCTCAGCCTCAGCCTGCCTCCCGTGCCAACGCACACACCCGCTCACCCCTCACACACGTGCACACACGCACACTCACGTATCACGTGTGCACCCTGCTCACCGATCACGCAGAAGGGCTTCCGGGCAAACTTGAGCCGCCCCCTCCAGCCGCGGTAGCGGCAGCAGCAGCCGGCAGCCCAGATCCGCACGAAGTACTCCACCCCGAACACCACGATGGTCACGATTTCCTGCAGGAGAGGCCCAGCTGAGCCACCCCTCAGGCCTGCATCGGGGCCGGGACCAGCCAGTGGGAGTTAGGGTGCGGGGCCCCAGCCCGTGTGGGCCTTGTGGAGGGGGTCCCACACTCTGGACCTGGACCGGCCTCCTGGGGCCACCCCTCCGTCGCCAACAGCAACGAAGACATTATGCTGTGGTTGCCATGGCACCCGCCCCTGCCTGTCAATTGCTGTCAGCTTCTCAGCCCCCACCCCAAGCCCACGCCTGCCGGGAAACACCCCACCCCTCAGGGCCAGGGGGCCACCTGGGCCCTCAGGCTCCAGTGAGCAGGTGGGAAAGGGGGGGTGGGGTGGCTGTCACACTGTGGGGACACAGGGAGGGCTGGGTGTGGAGAGAGCAGGTGGGGCCGTGATGGTCGTGGCAGAACTGCAAGGAAGATGGTGTCCGGAGGCGAGGCTGGAAGGGGCCCGGGTCCCCTAGGCTGCTGCCCGAAGAGCAGGGGCCACAGGGCAGGGGTCTCTGCGGGGGAGGCCAGGCTCAT
>PISW01016553.1:0-12839 GCA_004023785.1 Mungos mungo | reverse complement strand
TATTTCAGATAGGTTGTTTATATCTCCATATACATTGCCTAACTCAGTCTCTAATTCGTAATATGTATTCACCCATATAGTAGTTGCATAACTGAGTAAATGAGTGAGACAATTGGGAGGTGATTAAGAAAAATCTGTGTAGCATTGGATGCAGAGTAATAAGGGAGTAAAAGGAACTTGAATAAGAAATAAAATAGTTTGAAAGATTGTTGAAATAGTCTAAGTAGGCTAAATGGATAATTTAAACTTGATTTGCTTCTTTAGGGATGATCATGTCAACCAATGGAACCAGAGCGGCTAAGAGCAATCAAGAATAGGAATCTGGCTGACAGATTAGAAGAGGAGAAAGAAGGAATCAAAGGTAAGGTTTTAAGAGAAAAGTTTGAGGAATTACCTCATATAATGCTGAACAAAAAATAAACAGGTCACAAAATATGACCTGATTAGCTGGAATCCCAGAAATTAAGTTCTGCTTCCAGAACACAGGTTGTTTGTAGAGAAGTAACATGTTCAGAGGCAAAAGATTGGATTTTGAGTTAGGAAGGGCTGAGTTTGATTTCAGGTTCATTGTCTATTGTTTTTGCTGGGCATGGGATTCTCCAGCTATCCATTTTCTTACCAATAAAATGAGAGTTATAATTCTCACCCAGTTTGGTTGCCGTTAAGTAAGATAATATTTGCGAAGTGCTTGACACATAGAAAGAGCTCAGTAAATGGCAACTATTATTTTCTCTGAGCCCTAATTTGAATACACATTTTTTTGGTTTACAATGAGATTGTACCCCAATAAACCCATCGTAAGTTGAAAGTATCTTTGCACTGATGATAATACTGTGCATTTCTGTTCTGTGTTTGCCAGCTGAAATTTGCCCTTAGATAAAGAACATCTAAAGCAGAGATGCCCTTAATTTGTGGTTATCTTCATTTTTTCCTTTCTCTGTGTAACAAGGAGAAACTCTAAAGCTATTCTATCTGATATATGGTATCCTCCAGCCATATAACATGTGGTTTTTAAATTTAATTAAAATTAAATAAAATAAAAAAACTAGTTCTCAGTTGCACTAGATACATTTTAAGTGTTCAGTACTACAGCGACCAGTAGTTCTCTGAGTGGATGGTGCAGAAGTAGAATATTAACATCATCACACCAGAAGTTCTCTTGCACCTAGGTGCCAGAAACATGAATGGTTTTTCGTCTAGCCAAGTTATTTATCTTGAAAATGATTATCCTACTGCAGAGGAGTGGAAGTTGCTATGAGTAAGTGTCATCTAAGGGGCTGCATCACCCGGAGCCAATGCCTTCACATCTCATTGAGAATGAGAATCCTGGCGGTTCCACAGAGCCCCTTTCACAGCCAGCCACCAAGTGGGGGAGGGGCAGGGAGGCAGCCGGTTAGGAGCACTTGGGGTTCCCCAGGGCTGGCTCTACCCAGAGCAGCTTCACAGCGGGCTTCTCGGAAAGTGTTTGCTGAAAAAAGGGGTTCTTTGCCTAAAAATGATCTGAAAATTACCAGTCTAGATGAGTTCCAAGTTTCTCTCTATTTTAAAATGTTAATATGTATATAAAGATTATATAAATATGTTATAAATTATATACAATTAATATCTATTTCCTGATGAGACATGTAGCATGGGCTCAGAAGGAATGCATTTAGAAGTTCAATTTATGATTTGAAACAAGACAGTGTAGATGACGAAAATAAGCAGACTAAACCCCTAGGACTCCTAACACAGAGAACCAGTGTTCATCTTCAGAGGTGTTTCCTATTAACTTTCCCGTATTTCCTCCTAGCTCTAAGGTTCTATGATTCTGGAGGGTTGAATCTCCTGTCATTTAATAATTTATACTGTCATAGCTTTATGTGCCATATTTGTTCTATTAAAAGGCACTAATTCCTGCCTCGAATAGTGTGACGTCTATCTTTTCTGGAAATGTTAGTTTTTCTGGGTTGTTCAATACTCGTTTTCTCAAATCGGTTGGACATGCCTGTAACACCTGCTTGCACACCCAAACACATGCAGCAATACTTCTCTAAGTGTCTTCATTAAGCAATCTATTTTCCGTGACCCCAGGCAACTCTCTATGGCCTTTCTTCTGTTCATCTGGGATTGAACTCTGTGTGCCTTTTTGTCTGAGCTCCTCAGGACAATGCCTGTTTGTTGTTTGGCTGGCACAGTTTCACCTATTTTGGAGAGATGTGTATATCTATGGTGCTGGTCAAAAAGCTATAATAAAGGGTTTGATATGGTCTTCTGTTTGGTTAGGAAATTGTTATCTAAAGTCAGCTGACAAGCGGAATAGATCCAAACACTATAAAAGACTTTCTTTTTGTAATGGGATTCTTAGCAAATATCTCAGAAGATACTATAAATATCATGGTCATGCAAACTATCCAGTATATGATACAGATTTTAAACTTAGTAAAAGCAAAGAATGGAGTTTTCTATGGCCAGTACAGTATGGTGACTCATGGAAAGAGTCACACAACTTTATAGAACTCATTTTACATAAGTGATAATGGCCTAGAGCATTATTTTGTTATATAAAAAAATCTAAATTGGTGTTAAGAGCATATATTTACTATATACTATATACAGTCTTCCTTGACTTGCAGTGGGGTTATGTCCCAATAAAACGATCACAAGTTGAACGTATGGTGGGTCAAAGATGTGTTTAATACACCCACTGAGCATCGTAACTTAGCTAGCCTAACTTCAACATGCTCAGAATGCTTACATTAGCCTGCAGTTGGACAAAAGCATCTAGCACAAAGCCTATGTTATAATAAAGTGTTGAATATCTCACGTTATATATTGAATACTGTACTGAAAGTAAAAAATGACATGGTTGTATGGGCACAGATTGGTTGAAAGCATATTGTGATCATGCGGCTGACTGGGTGCTGTGACTCACCACCACTTCCCAGAATCACAAAAGTATTATACTATATATTGTTAGCCCAGGAAAAAATAAAAATTCAAAGTATGGCTTCTAGTGAATGCATATCATGTTTGCATTATCATAAAATCAATAAGTCCTAATAATAAGTTGAACCATCTTAAGTCAGGGACCGCCTGTATTTGTTAGGTATATTTGTCCTAAACACAAATAAACATTAAAAATTTTTTAAAAGGGCTAATGGGGTCATATCATACACATAATTTGGTAACCTTTAGTTCTTCTATGACAATATAATCCTGGTCACCTCCCCCATATCAATAAATAGAGACCTATGTTACTATCATAGTTGTTTGTGACATGTTTAAGTGATGACCATGATGAACTTGGAGATGACTGTAATTTATATTTATTTGACTACCAATGAGGACAAACATTTTTTCACATTTATTGGCCATTTTAAATTTTTTGTGGGAATTGCCAATTGTCCCTAGGCCAGTCTGTGGCCAGAGGGTCTCTGAGACTTGAAGCTTGTACCTAATTGCTTCAAAAGAACTTTTTCTGGAATTGAGATGGAGATCTTAATAGAAGTAATGATACTTATGATAATATCAGAACCTATAGCAGCTAATATTCATCGAGTGTGTATTATATACTAGAAACCATGCTAAGTACCTTGTAAGAATTACTGCATTTAGTCTTAACAAACATGCATGTGGTAAGTAAAACACCTGGGACTGATAATTGAGTTTTTAGTAGGAATGTTTTTGAAACAAAATGTGTCTGGATCTCAGGAATTCTAGTCACTGGGAATATAGCAGGAGTCAGGGCAGGGTGGCCAGAGGCAGCAAAAAGTCATATAGATGCTGAGAATTGTCCTGACAGTAGAATTTAGATATAGTGGTTAAAAGGTGTGATAGTCTCAGATCTGATTCAAGCAAACCTCTGTACTAGGCATTGCAGCCTGGCAAGCAGGTGGGGGTAAAGGGAAAGTAGGCAGTACGTACTACTTAAAGCCATACAGGTAGTGAGACTGTAATTCTTAGCAAGACCCTTATTTGTAGCAGGAAAATACAAGAATTTTGTAGAGGAACCAAGGCAGACTTGAAGAAAAAAGAAGAGGAGCTACTCTATAAAGGCACTTTTAGGAGAAAAGATGATTTAGGGCCCATCTGTCCTGCTCAACAGAGAGAAGTGTCCCCATGGTAATCATGCAGACCTTCTTTCCCCAGTCTGTTGCCATCTTAGGAACTAAGTGTAGCGTTCGTAGGCCCCTGCTGCCTGTCTCTCCCCAGAGTAAAGGCTTCAAGATAGGTGCCTCGTGTTGACAATTTACTATCTATAAAAATCCATGAGCTTCTCAGAAAAAAGCTTCAGTATGCATTCTCAGGAGAGAATTATATTTATATATGTAGTAGGTATATTATATTGATATATATAATGTAGATATATATATAGAGAGAGAAATGGATAAAGAGAAATTAAGCACATGTTGAATCTTTTATTATGTTCATAACAAAATTTGGTGGTGCTGTTGTTTTGAAATCCATCAAAGGAACAATTATATTTTGTTAGAGTCTTCTTTGAGAATGATATTTAAATTTCAATACATTTTATATTGATTTACTTATTTAAATAAGAAAGGACACAAATGCCAGCAGAAAGAAGGAAATATAAAATATTTCAATATATATTATAGCAAATTATTCCTTTTTTTAGGTGAGGAACAGAGAGGTAGATATTTGAATTTTTTTCTTCTTGAAACCACATTCCTGTGGCATTACTCAAATTAAATCTTTCAGTCATTAAAAGTGGAAAGAGAAAATGACTATATTAAAAACCAAACAGAAATGAATCTGGACCTTTTTATTACATTTTTCTGGGTTTGTAACTTCCCAACCTGTTCTGTTTGTGAAAATATACAAATAGAACTCTCCACAAGAAGAAATAGCTGTCAGTCTTACAATCTCTTTTTTAAAGTAGACTTTATTTTGAGGGACTGAGAGCAAGGTGACTATATGTAGAAATGCCTATTTGAAAACCCCTGTTCTATTTGTGTAGTGGCCTCTCAATTTGTGTCTTGAGGAGAGAGAAGCAGGAATCATAAGAAGTAGATTTTTATTGTTTTAAAATTTTTTTAAAGGCATATTTTATTCTTAAAAAGTTTTGCCTCGATATAAATTTTCTTTTTTTAAAATTTATAATAGTTTATTGTCAAATTAGTTTCCATGTAACACCCAGTGCTTCTCCCCACAAGTGCCCCCCTCCATGACCATCTCCCCCTTCCTCCCCTCCCCATCCCCCTTCAGCCCTCAGTTCATTTTCAGTATTCAATAGTCTCTCATGATTTGTGTCCCTAGCTCTCCCCAACTCTCTTTCCCCCTTCCCCTCCCTATGGTCCTCTGTTTTATTTGACTATAGCTAACACATGATGTTATATTAGTTTCAGGTATGTAACAGTGATTCAACATCTCTATGCATTATGCTATGCTTTCCACAAGTATTCCTGTGCTCTGTCATCATACAGTGCTGTCACAGTAGCATTGATTATGTTACATACATTGTACCTTTTATTCCTATGACTTATTCCATAACTGGATGCCTGTATATCCTACTCTATTTATGTATTTTGCCCATATGCCATCCCTCTTTCCCCTGGTGTCCATCAGTTTGTTCTCTGTATTTATGTGTCTGATTCTGTTTTCTGTTTGTTTGTTCATTAGTCTTTTTGGATTTTACATATGAGAAATTGTATAGTATTTGTTTTTTCCACTGACTTTTTTTCACTTTGCAGAATACCCTCTAGGTCCAACTATGTTGTCACCAATGACAAGATCTCCTGTTTTATGAGAGCTGTATAACCTTACATTTTATAAGTGTGTGTGTGTGTGTGTGTGTGTGTGTACACCTCATCTTCTTTATCCATTCAAATATCAATGGACACTTGGGTTGTTTCTATATCTTGGCTGTTGTAAATAAGTCGACAGTAAACATAGGGGAACCTGTATTATTTTTAATATTTATTTTTGAGAGAGAAAGAGAGAGGGGGGCAGAGTATGAGCAGGGGAGGGACAGAGAGAGGGGGAGACATAGAATCCAAAGCAGGCTCCAGGCTCTGAGCTGTCAGCACAGAGCCTGATGGGGGGCTTGAACCCATGGACCACAAGATCATGACCTAAGCCAAAGTCAGATGCTTAACCGACTGAACCACCCAGGTTGCCCCTGGAACATGTGTTTTTTTGAATTAGTGTTTTCATTTTTGTTGCTTAAATACCAAGTGGTAGAATTATTGGATCATGCGATATTTTAATTTTTTGAGGTACCACCACGCCATACTTTCTCCACAGTGGCTGTGCCAGTTTACATTTCCATCAACAGTGCACGAGAGTTCCTTTATCTCCACATCCTTGTCAACACTGGTTGGCAAGTTCTTTTATTTTTTATTCTAGTCATTCTAACAGGTATGAGGTGGTATCTCATTGTGGTTTTGATTTGCATTTCTCTGATGATTAGTGAATTTGAGCATCTTTTTATGTGTCTGTTGGCCATCTGTATGTCTTCTTAGAAAAATGTCTATTCATGTCCTCTCTCCATATTTTAATTGGTCTGTTTCTGTTTTTGGTGTTGAGTTGTATAAGTTCTTTATATTTTTTGGAAATTAGCTCCTGATTAGATACATAATTCTCCCATTCAGTAAAGTTGCCTTTTTGTTTTGTTGATGGTTTCCTTATTTTGATGTGATCACAGTGGTTTATTTTTGCTTTTGTTTCCCTTGCCTTAGGAGACATATCTAGAAAAATTCTGTTCCAGATGATGCCAAAGAAATTATTGCCTGTGTTTTCTTTCCTAGGAGTTATAGTTTCAGGTCTCACATTTAGGTCCTCTATTTTGAGTTTATTTTTGTGTATAGTTTTAGAAAGTGGTCCAGTTTTTATCTTTTGCATGTAGCTGTTGAGTTTTCCCAGCACCATTTATTAAAAAGACTGTCTTTTTCCCTTTGTATATTCTTGCCTCCTTTGTCATAGATTGACCACATAATCGTGGGTTCATTTCTGGGCTCTCTAATCTGTTCCACTGATCAGTGTGTCTGTTTTTGTGCAAGTATCATTCTGTTTTGTTTACTACAACTTTGTAATACACCTTGAAATCTGAAATTGTGGGACCTCCAGGTTTGTTCTTCTGCTCAGGATTGGTTGGCTACAAGGTCTTTTGTGGTTCCATACATGAAATGGATTTTAAAACATACTTTAAAAAATCATGTCATAAAAGAAAGCAGTATAGTTATATAGATCATATACATTTCCTAACTGTGTCTTTTCATTTAACAACTTTAAGTTTTGAACTGCTGTTATTTAACATAACAGATTTCTGTCAACATGCAGAGCAACAAGCAGCTGTTGTCGATACAAGATGTATTATCTACAGAGTGAACTTACAAATAGAAGGTAATAAAGATGTAAAGATAAAACAGCATTTCTTGTCCTCATCTTTTGTGCATGCAAACGTGTATACACCGAGTACATTTTCCCTTTTGTTCATTTACCCATTCATTTTAAAAAACATTTTTAGTGATTAGAATTGTGGCCCCCACAAAAGATATATCCACCCAGAACCTATGAATGTGGCCTTATTTGGGAAAAGGTCTCTACTGATAATCTTGGATGATCTGTGTGCACCGTAAATCTGATGACAGATGTCCTTTAAAAACACAGAAGAGAAGGGGCACCTAGCTGGCTCAGTCGGTTAGGCGTCTGACTTTGGCTCAGGTCATGATCTTGCAGTTCATGTGTTCAAGCCCTACATCAGGCTTTGTGCTGACAGCTTAGAGCCTGAAGCCTGCTTCAGATTCTGTGTCTCCCTGCCTTTCTGCCCCTCCCCTACTTGTGCACTGTCTCTCTATGTCTTTCAGCAATAAATGTAAAAAAAAAAAAACCTTTTTTAAATAAATAAAACACAGAAGAGAAGACAGAGAGAGATGAGGAGAAGGCTATATGAACACGTAAGCAGACGTTGGAGTTATTCAAACACAGGCCAAGGAATGTCAGGAGCACCAGAAACTGAAAGAGACTAACAAGGATTCTCTCTTAGAGCGTTCAGAGGGATGCCTTGATTTTAGACACCTGGCCTTTAGAACTGTGAAAAATAATTTGTTGTTGTACCCACTCTGTGGTAACTTGTTACAACAGCCCTAGGAATCTAACACAGCATCTTTGAGCACCTTTCATGTGTGCAGTGTATTGTTAGAAAAGCATAATCTATGAACCAGATATCCTCTTGTCTTGGAGAGAATCTTACCTGGTGCATGAAACAGACATTTAACAATGTGTATTCTTTTTTTTCTCTCTTAAAAAAAGTTTCTAATTGAAGTATAATTGATATACTGTACAGTTTGTCTCAGGTATATATCATAGTTATTTGATATTTATATATCGATATACATTATTCAGTGATTTCCTAAGTCTAGCGACTATCACCATACAAAGTTATTGCAATATTAACTTTATTCCCCGTGTCGTACATTACATCCCCACGACTTACTTATCTTATATTTTTTTATAGTTTATTGTCAAGTTGGTTTCCATATAACACCCAGTGCTCTTCCCCACAAGTGCCCTCCTCCATGGCCATCCCCCTTCCCATTTCCCCCTCCCCTTTCAGCCCTCAGTTTGTTTTCAGTATCCAAGAGTCTCTCCTGATTTGCCTCCCTACCTCTTCCTACCTCTTTTCTCCCCTTTCCCCACCATGGTCCTCTGTTAAGTTTCTCCTGTTAGACTTATGAGTGAAAACATATGGTATCTATCCTTCTCTACCTGACTTATTTCACTTAGCATGACAACCTCAAGTTCCATCCACATTGCCATGAATGGCCAGATTTCATTCTTTCTCGTTGCCATGTAGTATTTCATTGTATAGATAAACCACATCTTCTTGATCAATTCATAATTTGATGGACATTTAGGCTCTTTCCATTTTTGGCTATTGTTGAAAGTGCCACTATGAACATTGGGGTACATGTGCCCATATGCATCAGCACTTCTGTATCTCTTGGGTAAATCATAGGGGAGATCTAGTGATAATTTTTTGAGGAACCTCCATACTGTTTTCCAGAGGGGTGATACCAGTTTACATTCCAACAGTGTAGGATGGTGCCCATTTTCCCACATCTTCACCAGCGTCTATAGTCTCCTGATTTGTTCATTTTAGCCACTCCGACAGGCATGAGGTGGTAGCTCAGTGTGGTTTTGATTTGTATTTCCCTGATGATGAGTAACGCTGAGCATCGTTTCATTTGCCTGTTGGCCATCTGGATGTCCTCTTTGGAGAAGTGTCTATTCATGTATTCTGCCCATTTCTTCACTGGATTATTTGTTTTTCGGGTGTGGAGTTTGGTGAGTTCCTTGTAGATTTTGGATACTAGCCCTTTATCTGATATGTCATTTGCAACTATCTTTTCCCATTCTGTCGGTTGCCAATTGGTGGTTTTTTTTTTTATTGTTTCCTTTGCTGTGCAGAAGCTTTTAATATTGATGAGGTCCCAATATCACAATAGTTCCTTTGCTCTTGATTCCCTTTCCTTTGGAGATGTGTCGAGTAGGAAATTGCTGTGATTGAGGTCAAGGAGGCTGTTTCCTGTTTTCTCTTCGAGGGTTTTGATGACTTTCTGTCTCACATTCAGGTCCTTCATCCATTTTGAGTTTATTTTTGTGTATGGTGTAAGAGAGTGGTCTAGTTTCATTCTTTTGCATGTTGCTGTCCAATTCTCCCAGCACCACCTGGTAAAGAGGCTGTCTTTTTTCCATTGGATACTCTTTCCTGCTTTGTCGAAGAGTAATTGGCCGTACATTTGTGGGTCCAGCTGGGATCTCTATTCTATTCCATTGGTCTATGTGTCTGTTTTTGTGCCAATACTATACTGTCTTGATGATGACAGCTTTGTAGTAGAGGCTAAAGTCTGGGATTGTGATGCCTCCCATTTTGGTTTTCTTCTTCAATATTAGTTTGGCTATTCGGGGTTTTTTGTGGTTCCAAACAAATTTTAGAATTGCTTGTTCTAGGTTTGAGAAGAATGTTGGTGCAATTTTGGTTGGGATTGCATTGAATGTGTAGATTGCTATGGGTAATCATGACATTTTAACAATGTTTATTATTCCGATCCATGAGCATGGAATGTTTTTCCATTTCTTTGTGTCTTCTTCAATTTCTTTCATTAGCTTTTTATAGTTTTCATTGTGCAGGTCTTTTACATCTTTGGTTAGATTTATTCCTAGGTATTTTATGTTTTTTTGTGCAATTGTGAATGGGATCAGTTTCTTGATTTCTCTTTCTATTGCTTCATTATTGGTGTGAAAAATTGCAACCGATTTCTGTACATTGATTTTGTACCCTGCAACTTTGCTGAATTCATGAATTGGTTCTAGAGAGCTTCTGGTGGAGTCAATTGGATTTTCCATACAGAGTCATGTCATCTGCAAAAAGTGAAAGTCTGACTTCTTCTTTGCTGATTCTGATGCCTTTTATTTCCTTTTGTTGTCTGATTGCTGACACTAGGACTTCCAGCACTGTGTGAAACACTAATGGTGAAAGTGGACATCCTTGTCGTGTTCCTGATCTCTGGGGGAAAGCTCTCAGTTTTTCTCCATTTGAGGATGATATTAGCTGTGGGCTTTTCATAAGTAGCTTTTATGATGTTTAAGTAAGTTCCTTCTATCCCGACTTTCTCGAGGATCTTTATTAAGAAAGGATGCTATATTTTGTCAAATACTTTTTCTGCATCTATCGACAGGATCATATGGCTTTTGTATTTTCTTTTGTTAATGTGATGGATCACATTGATGAATTTGTGAATACTGAACCAGCCCTGTAACCCAGGAGTGAATCCCACTTGATCATGGTGGATAATTCTTTTTCTATGCTATGGAATTCGATTTGCATGTGTCTTGTTGAGTATCTTTGCATCCGTATTCATCAAGGATATTGGCCTATAGTTCTCTTTTTTTTGCTGGGTCTCTGGTTTGGGAATCAAAGTGATGCTGGCTTTGTAGAATGAGTCTGGAAATTTTCCCTCTCTTTTTTTTTAATAGCTTGAGTATAATGGGTATTAATTCTGCTTTAAATGTCTGGTAGAATTCCCCAGTGAAGCCATTGGCTTGGGCTCTTATTTGTTGGGATATTTTTGATAACTGATTCTATTTCTTCACTGGTTATGGGTCTGTTCAGATTTTCTCTCTCTTCCCATTTGAATTTTGGTAGTGCATGTGTGTTAAGAATTTGTCCATTTCTTCTAGATTGTCCAGTTTGTTGGCATATAACTTTTCATAGTATTTCCTGAGGATTGCTTGTGTCTGAGGGATTGGTTATAATAGATCTATCTTCATTCGTGATTTTGTCTATTTGGGTTTTCTCTCTTTTCTTTCTGAGGAGCCTAGCTAGAGTTTTATCAATTTTGTTTATTTTTTCCAAAAACCAACTCTTGGTTTCATTGATCTGTTCAACTAGTTTTTTGGAGGGGAAGGATCTATATTATTTATTTCTTCCCTGATCTTTATTATTTCTCTTCTTTTGCTGGGTTTGGGGTGCTCTTGATCCTTCCCTTCTAGGTCCTTTAGGTGCTCTGTTAGGTTTTGAATTTGCACTTTTTCTAGTTTCTTGAAATAGGCCTGGATTACAGTATACTTTCCTCTTAGGACTGCCTTTCCTCCATCCCAGAGAGTTTAGATTGTTGCATTTTCATTTTCATTTGTTTCCATATATTTTTTAAATTGCTTCTCTAATTTCCTGATTGGCCCAATCATTCTTTAGAAGGGTGGTCTTTAACCTCCATGTCTTTGGAGGTTTTCCAGACTTTTTCCTGTGACTGATTTCAAGTTTCATAGCATTGTGATCTGAAAATGTGCATGGTATGACCTCAATTAATTTATATTTATGGAGGGCTGCTTTATGACCTATATGTAATCTATCCTGGAGAATGTGCTATGACACTCAAGAAGAAAGTGAATTCCCTAACCTCAGGATATAGAGTTCTAAATATATCTATCAATTCCATCTGTTCCAATGTGTCATTCAGGTCCATTGTTTCTTTGGTGATTTTCTGTCTGGTTGATCTATCCATTGCTGTAAGCGAGTATTAAAATCCCCTGCAAGTAGCACATTCTTATCAATAAGAATTGTGATTAATTGTATGTATTTGGGTGCTTCTGAATTTGGTGCGTGGATGTTTATAATTGATAGCTCTTCCTGCTGGATAGACCCTGTAATTATTATATAATGCCCTTCTTCATCTCTTGCTACTGCCTTTACTTGAAAGTCTAGTTTGTCCAATATAAGTATGGCTACTTTGGCTTTCTTTTGACTTCCAGTCACATTATAGATATTTTTCCATCCCCTTATTTTTAATCTGAAGGTGTCTTCAGGTCTACAATGAGTCTCTTGTAGACAGTAAATAGGTGCATTTTTTTTTTATCCATTCTGCTACCCTGTGTCATTTTGTTGGAGCATTCAGTCCATTTACATTCAGTGTTATTATTGAAAAATGTGGGTTTAGATTCACTGTGTTCTCTGTAGGGTTCAGGCTTGTAGTGGTGTCTCTGGTACCTTGTATTCCTTGCAACATTTTCCTCATAGAGTCCCTCTTAGGATTTCTTGTAGGACTGGTTTGGTGGTGATAAATTCTCTCAATTTTTGTTTATTTCGGAAAACCTTTATCCCTCCTTCTATTTTGAATGATAGGCTTGCTGAATAAAGGATTCTTGGCTGCATATTTTTTCTGTTCATCACATTCTTTTCTGGCCTGCCAAGTTTCAGTGCATAGGTCTGTAACCACTCTGATAGGTTTCCCTTTGTATGTTAGGACCCTTTTATCCCTAGCTGCTTTCAGAATTCTCTCTTTATCCTTATAGATTGCCAGTTTCACTATGATATGTCATGCCAAAGTTCGATTCCA
>PISW01016552.1:0-12842 GCA_004023785.1 Mungos mungo | reverse complement strand
AGGAGGGTGCCCATCTCTCCACATCCTTGCCAGCATCTATAGTCTCTTGATTTGTTCATTTTAGCCACTCTGACTGGTGTGAGGTGGTATCTCAGTGTGGTTTTGATTTGTGTTTCCCTGATGATGAGTGATGCTGAGCATCGTTTCATGTGCCTGTAGGCCATCTGGATGTCCTCTTTGGAGACGTGTCTGTTCAGGTCTTCTGCCCATTTCTTCACTGGATTATTTGTTTTGTGGGTGTGAAGTTTGGTGAGTTCCTTGGAGATTTTGGACACTAGCCCTTTATCTGATATGTCATTTGCAACTATCTTTTCCCATTCTGTCGGTTGCCTATTAGTTTTCTTGATTGTTTCCTTTGCAGTGCAGAAGCTTTTTATCTTGATGAGGTCCCAAGAGTTCAGTTTTGCTTTCATTTCCCTTGCCTTTGGGGGTGTGTCGAGTAGGAGATTGCTGCGGTGGAGGTCTAGGAGGTTTTTTCCTACTTTCTCCTCGAGGGTTTTGATGGTTTCCTGTCTCACATTCAGGTTCTTGAGCCATTTTGAGTTTATTTTTGTGTATGGTGTAAGAGAGTGGTCTAGTTTCATTCTTCTGCATGTTGTTGTCCAGTTCTCCCAGCACCACCTGCTAAAGAGGCAGTCCTTTTTCCATCGGATACTCTTTCCTGCTTTGTCAAAAATTAATTGACCATACATTCGTGGGCCCAGTTCTGGGTTCTCTATTCTATTCCATTGGTCTATGTGTCTGTTTTTGTGCCAATACCAGGCTGTCTTGATGATGACAGCTTTGTAGTAGAGGCTAAAGTCTGGGATTGTGATGCCTCCCGTTTTGGTTTTCTTCTTCAATATGACTTTGGCTATTCAGGGTCTTTTGTGGTTCCATACGAATTTTAAGATAGTTTGTTCTAGCTTTGAGAAGAATGTTGGTGCAATTTTAATGAGGATTGCATTGAATGTGTAGATTGCTTTGGGTAGTAATGACACTTTCACAATGTTTATTCTTCCGATCCATGAACAGAGAATGGTTTTCCATTTCTTGGTGTCTTCTTCAATCTCTTTCATAAGTTTTCTATAGTTTTCATCATATAGGTCTTTTAGATCCTTGGTTAGGTTTACTCCTAGGTATTTGATAGTTTTTCGTGCAATCGTGAATGGGATCAATATGACTTTATTTTTAATTAACAAGTTATAACCAAGTCATGTAATGCACTGACAGTGAGGTTGAATAAATCTTATAACCAAGAGAATAACAGGATGTTTTTAGCAAAAAACAGGATAACATACACATTATTTAAGTCAGCAATGAAAGATTAAAATGTAGATAGGAGTTATTATATTTGGCTCATTAACCACAAGAGAAAGAATGCTTGTTAACAAGTTGCTAGAGAAAGCCCTCTCCTTGATATAAACACAATGGGGGCCCTATGTGTGTTGGCCTTGCACCTGGGTTTATGTTTTAGTTACTCTTAATCCATCCTCATTACAGATGTCAGTGTAAGGGAAGGTATTTTGTGGCTCCAATTAGCAATTAGCAGGTTATGTCCGGTCCTTGTCTGTTTCTCATCTCTAAGTTAGGCTCTTCTTCTCTGGGCCAGAATTAATTGTAATGTTTGTGTTTTTAGCCCTCCCTTATAATTTATGTCTTGGGTCTCCAAGGCTCCTTAGAAGAGCCTTTTGGCAAATATCTATAGTGTCTTGATCTAACGTTTGTTTATTTCAGAGAGAGACACAGAGTGTGAGCAGGGGAGGGTCAGAGAGAGAGGGAGACACAAAATAAGAAGCAGGCTTCAGGCTCGGGGCTGACAGCTCAGAGCCTGACATGGGGCTCAAACCCACGAACCATGAGATCATGACCTGAGCTGAAGTCGGCCACTTAACCCACTGAGCCACCCAGGCGCCCCATACAGTGCTTTGATCTAAAACCCCTTATGCAGGAGCAGGAAAATGTTTTTTCTTATGGGGTAACTGTGTGGGGAATATCAGTCTGATTTGGAACATTGTGAGGCCTAATCCATAACAGTGGTCCCATTCCCAATATGAGCCAATAATAGAAGGAGATATCAGTTTTGCTTCATGGCAGGAGCTGTGCAAACGTCTGCCATTTCCTCTCTGTGACTGTGTCATCCAGCAAGGCTGGTGCGGCTCCCAGCCTGCTTCAAATTCTGTGTCTCCCTCTCTCTCTGCCCCTCCCCTGCTCATGCTCTGTCTCTCTCAAAAAATAAACAAGCATTAAAAAAAAAACTAAAACAGGGGCGCCTGGGTGGCTCAGTCGGTTAAGTGTCTGGCTTCAGGTCAGGTCATGATCTCACAGTTCATGGGTTCGAGCCCCGCGACAGGCTCTGTGCTGACACCTCAGAGCCTGGAGCCTGCTTCAGATTCTGTGTCTCCCTCTCTCTCTCTGACCCTCCCCTGATTGCACTCTCTCTCTCTCTCTCTCTCTCTCTCTCAAAAATAAATTTTAAAAAATTTAAAAAATTAAAAAGAAATGATCTCATGATTTGAGTTTGAGCCCTGCATCAGGTTCAGCACTGACAGTGCAGAGCCTGCTAGGGGTCTCTCTCTCCCTCTCTCTCTGCCCTTCTCCTGCTCTCTCTCTCTATTTCTCTCTCTAAATAAATAAATAAATAAACTTAGGGCGTCTGGGTGGCTCAGTCAGTTAATCATCCAACTTAAGCTCATGAGGGTCATGAGTTTGAGCCCCACGATGGCCTCTTTGCTGACAGCTCGGAGCCTGGAGCCTGTTTCAGATTCTGTGTCTCCATCTCTCTCTCTCTCTATGCTCCTCCCACACTCTTGCTCTGTCTCTTTCTCCTTCAAAAATAAATAAACATTTTTAATGCTTTTTATTTATTTTTGAGAGAGAGAGAGAGAGAGAGAGTGCAATCAGGGGAGGGTCAGAGAGAGAGAGGGAGACACAGAATCTGAAGCAGGCTCCAGGCTCTGAGGTGTCAGCACAGAGCCTGACGCGGGGCTCGATCCCAAGAACCGTGAGATCATGACCTGAGCAGAAGCTGGACGCTTAACCGATTGAGTCACCCAGGTGCCCCAAACATTTTTTAATTAAAAATAAATAAATAAACTTACAAAAAAAGAATTTTATAAAACATTTATAAAAATTAAAGATACACCATCCCCTTTGTCTTTGCCATATCCTATTTATAGATTGTTTTCAAAAAGCACTGATACAAAGATTCAGAATATCCACATAAGTGAATAAAATAAAATATTTGTTCATGTTTGTGGCTTAAGGGATAACTTTTTATGCTCTCTGTCAGAAACATCGCAAAGAGACATGCACACAGAAAGAGATGGTGATGGCCTAAGAAGACAGAAGGAGAGGGGTTGTATTATTTCTATAATAACATCTATACACCCATGAGAACAGCATCACAATCATGATAGTGAGCATATCATCATCCCCAAATTTCCTCTGCCCCTAATCCCTTCTTCCTGCCCTACCCCCATTTCCAAAGACACGCTGATCTGCTTTCTGTCACTACAGCTTACTTTGTATTTTTTTATTTTTTTTTATTTTTTTTTAATGTTTTATTTATTTTTGATACAGAGAGAGACAGAGCATGAGAGGGGGAAGGGCAGAGAGAGAGGGAGACACAGAACCGAAAGCAGGCTCCAGGCTCTGAGCTGTCTGCATAGAGCCTGACGCGGGGCTCGAACCCAAGAACGCGAGATCTGACCTGAGCCGAAGTCGGAGGCTCAACCGGCTGAGCCACCCAGGAGCCCCAGCTTACTTTGTATTTTAAAAATTTTTTTTCAATTTATTTTTGAGACATAGCACGAGTGGGGGAGGGACAGAGAGAGAGAGAGGGAGACACAGAATCCGAAGCAGACATCAGGCTCTGAGCTATGAGCACAGAGCCCAATGCGGGGCTCGAACCCATGAACCGTGAGATCATGACCTGAGCCGAAGTCAGACACTTAGCTGACTGAGCCACCCAGGTGCCCCTTACTTTGCATTTTCTAGAGTTTTCTATAAATGAATCATTGGTATGTTCTCTTTCCTGTCTGAGAGACTCTACAAAATTATTAGAAATTAATTCACGTGACTCATGTATCAATAGGCCATTCTTTTTTTTAATAAGACAAAACCCACATACCATAGGCTTCACCCCTTTCGAGGGTACAATTCAATGGCTTTAGTACATTCAAAAGGTGTGCAACTATTACCACTATCTAATTCCAGAACATTTCATCACCTCTAAAAGAAACACTATATCAGTTAGCATTTATTCTGTTTTCCCCTCCCCGCAGTCCCTGGTAATTACTAATCTATTTTCTGTCTCTACAGATGTGCCTATTCTGGATAGTTCATATAAATGAACCATACGATATGTGACCTTTGTGTCTGGCTTCTCAACATAATGTTTTCTTTCTTTTTTTTTTTAAATAGTTTATTGTCAAATTGGTTTCCATACAACACCCAGGGCTCTTCCCCACAAGTGCCCTCCTCCATCACCACCACCTCTTTCCCCCCTCCCCCTTTCCCTTCAGCCCTCGTTCATTTTCAGCATTCAATAGTCTCTCAAGTTTTGCGTCCCTCTCTCTCCCCAACTCTCTTTCCCTCTTCCCCTCCCCCTGGTCCTCCATTAGGTTTCTCCTGTTCTCCTGTTAGACCTACGAATGCAAACATATGGTATCTGTCCTTCTCCACCTGACTTATTTCGCTTAGCATGACACCCTCGAGGTCCATCCACTTTGCTACAAATGGCCATATGTCATTCCCTCTCATTGCCATGTAGTACTCCATTGTGTATATATACCACATCTTCTTGATCCATTCGTCAGGTGATGGACATTTAGGCTCTTTCCATGATTTGGCTATTGTAGAAAGTGTCGCTATGAACATTGGGGTACATGTGCTCCTGTGCATCAGCATTTCTGTCTCTCTTGGGTAAATCCCTAGCAGTCAGCATAATGTTTTCAAGGTTCACACATGTTATAGCGTGTATCAGTAATTCACTCCTTTTTGTTGTGTAATATTTCATGGTTTTGATATACCACATTTTGTTTATCTATTCATCTGTTGATTTAAATTAGTGTACAAGTCTTTGAACAGACATATATTTCCTTTTCTTGTGGGTACACTTCTAGGAATGGGATGTCTGGATCATTTAATAAGTATACATTTAATGCTTTAAGAAACTATCAATATCCCAAATGTCCAGCACACTATGTAGCATATAGTAAGCTTTCAACAAATAATTGTTGTATAAAAAATAACTGACATTATGACCAAAAAACCCCCACAAAACTCTGCCAAACTGTCTCCCAAAGTGGTTGTACCATTTTACATTCCTACCCATAGTGTATGAGAGTTCTAGTTCCTCCACATCCTCACCAATTTTGGGTATGGTGAGTCATCCGGATTTTACCCACTCCAATGTTTATTTCTGGTATTCATTGTGGTTTTAATTTTCATATCCCTAATAACCAGTGATATTGAGCATATTTTTACATGTTTATTTGCCACCTGTATATCTTTTTTGATGAAAAGTCTGCTAAAATTCTTAGCTTTTTTTTTTAATGGGCTATTTGTTTCCTTGTTGAGATTTTAACATTCTTTATATATTTTGGATAGAAATACTTTCTTAAATAGATGCTTTGCAAGTATTTCCTCCCAGTGTGTGGCTTATCTTTTCTTTCTCTCAACAACATCTTTTGAAAAACAGAAATATTGGGTCGCCTGGGTGTCTCAGTCAGTTAAGTGTCTGCCTTTGGCTCAGGTCATGATCTTGTGCTTCATGAGTTCAAGCCCCATGTCAGGCTCTGAGCTGACAGCTTGGAGCCTGTTTAGGGTTTTGTGTATCCCTCTCTCTCTGCCCCTACCCCACTCATGCTCTGTATGTCTCTCTCCTTTAAAGATAAATAGACATTAGGGGCGCCTGGGTGGCTCAGTTGGTTAAGCCTCCGGCTTCGGCTCAGCTCCGGCTTCGGCTCAGGTCAGATCTCACGTTCGTGGGTTCGAGCCCCGTGTCAGGCTCTGTGCTGGCAGCTGGCTCAGAGCCTGGAGCCTGCTTCCGGTTCTGTGTCTCCTTCTCTGTCTGCCCCTCTCCCTCCTTCTCTCTCTGTTTCAAAAATAAATAAAACATTAAAATTTTTTTTAAATAAATAGACATTAAAAATGTTAAAAAAGAAGAAAACCAAATGTTAAATTTTGACGAAGTCAAACATATTGATTTATTCTTTTTAGTTTGTCCTTCTGATGTCATATAAAAGAAAATTTTGCCTAATCCAAGGTCACAAAGGTTTTCTAGAAGTCTTATAGGTTTTGTTAATGTTTATTTATTTTTGAGAGGAGGGAGGGGCAGAGAGAGAGGTGCACAGAGGATCTGAAGCAGGCTCTTTGCTGACAAGAGTGAGTCCAATGTGGCCTCAAACTCACAAACCGTGAGATCATGACCTGGACTTAAGTCAGACACTCAACTGACTGAGCCACACAGGTGCCCATAGAAATCTTATGGTTTTAGATTATACACTTATGACTTTAGTTCATTTTGAATTAATTTGTGTGTATGGTGGGATCATACAGATCCAGGCTCATTTTTTTGCATGTGGATATCAAACTATTCCAGTACCATTTGTTGAAAAGACTACCCTTCCTCCACTGCATTGCTTTAAAGCTTTGTCAAAAATCAGTTATCCACCACAATGAAAAGAAAAAAAATCAGTTGTCCATATATGTATCGATTTGTTTCTGAACTCTATAATGTTCTATTGATATATTTGTCTATCTGTATGTCAGTATATTACTATATTGATTACTGTAGGAATAATTATAAAAACGATTCCTGAAAGCAGGTAATGTTAGCCCTTCAACTTTGTTAATCTTTCATAAGGGTATTTTGGCTATTCTAGGTCTTTTATATTTCCATATTAATTTTATTTTTTTTAATTTTAAAAAAATGTTTTATTTATTTTTGATACAGAGAGAGACAGAGCATGAGAGGGGGAGGGGCAGAGAGAGAAGGAGACACAGAACCAGAAGCAGGTTCCAGGTTCTGAGCTAGCTGTCAGCACAGAGCCTGATGTGGGGCTCGAACCCACGAATGTGAGATCTGACCTGAGCCGAAGCCGGACGCCCAACCGACTGAGCCACCCAGGCACCCCTCCATACTAATTTTAGAAAGTGTTTGTCAATTTCTACAAGAAAAGAGCCTACTGGATTTGGATCAAATCTACAGGTCAATTTGGGAATGATCGACATGTTAATAATATTTAGCCTTTTGACCCATGAATAAGGTTCATTTATGTATGCCTTCCTTAATTTCTTTCAACAGTTTTTGTAGTCTTCAGTATATAGGTCATGCACATCTGTTGTCAGATTTATCCCTAAGTATTTCATTTATTTTTTTTAGCGTAGGTTCCTTGCTCAACGTGGGGCTTGAACTCACGACTCTGAGATCATGCTCTACCAACTAAGCCAGCCAGGTGCCCCAGTCTTTCATATTTCCTGATATTATTGTACATATTATTTTTTAAATTTCAATTTCAAATTGTTCATTGCTGGTGTATAAAAGTTACAGTTGAATCTTGGTGTTGTATCCTGCAATTGTGCTACACATTAATTTTATTGGCTTTTTTCATTGGGTTTTCCACTAGATAATCATACTGTCTTCAAATAAAGACAGTTTTACTTCTTCCTTTCCAAGCTGGTTGCCTTGTGTTTTTCTTTTTTCTTGCCTTGGTGCACTTACTAGAATCTTTAGTACAATGTAAAATAGTAGTGGTGAGAACAGATATCTGTTCCTGGTTTTAGGGAAAAGCACTCAGTCATTCACCATTAAGTGTAAGGGTATCTGTAGTGTTTTTTTCCCTCTCCAACATTCCTATCATTTACTAAACAACCATTTATTACCAAGCAGGGTCAACACATCCTAATTATAAGCTATAAACTCAACAAAGTCCCAGCTTCCTGTTCTTCTAGAGAGTCTGGTCATACCTTGAATCCCTTGTGGTGGGTAAGACAATAATCCAGAGGTAGAGTTCTAATATTTGTAATATCAGGTACCCAGTGATTCTCGCAATGTGGCCCCTGGCCCGGTAGCATCAGCATCAACTTAAAACAGCATAGAAATGCAAGTTCTCAGGCCCCTCTTGGATATGAACTTGACATTTTGGGGGTAGGGACCAGCACTCCATTATTATGAGCCCTCCAGAGAATTATAAAATGAGCTTCAGTTAAGAAATGCTGTTCCAGGGATGCCTGGGTGGCTCAGTCGGTTAAGCATCCGACTTCAGCTCAGGACATGGTCTCGTGGGTTGGAGACGTGGTTCGTGGTTCAAGCCCCGCATCAGGCTCTGTGCTGACAGCTCAGAGCCTGGATCCCGCTTCAGATTCTGTGTCTCTCTCCCTCTCTTCCCCCCCCCCCCTCACTCATGCTCTGTCTGTCTCTTGTGCTCTCAAAAAAATAAAATAAAATAAAATAAAATAAAGGTGTTCTTTCAAAGAAAAAATGGCAGAGTAGGTCTGTCTCGGGGTTGAATCTCAGGCCACACCTCTAAGGACAAAGGCCACGGTCGCAACGATATTCTAATGCCTATTAATGCAGGATAGAGAGGGCTTAAAAAATACTCAGCCAATCCATATATATTTTTTTCTTTGAAAGAGCTTTTAATTTTTTTAAAGTTTATGTATTTATTTTGAGAGAGACTGAGATAGGGAGCAGGGGAGGGGCTGAGAGAGAGAGAGAGGAGAGAATCGCAAGTAGGTTCCTTGCTGTCATCACAGAGCTCGACTCGGGCCTTGATCTCACAAACCATTGAGATCATGACCTGAGCTGAAATCAGGAATCTGACACTTAACCGGCTAAGCCACCCAGGTGTCCCCATGAGTTTTTACCTTTTAAGTTTTACTATGGTAAGAGCACAACATGAGAATTTTTTTTTTTGAGAGAGAGAGAGAGAGAGAGAATGAGAAGTCAAGCCAGCATGAGCAGTGGAGGGGCGGAGGGAGGGATAGAGAGAATCCCGAGCTGACTCCAGGCTCAGCATGGAGCCCAACACTCCTGCGACTGGAAGATCACGACCTAAGCCAAAATTGGCTGACCAACTGATCAACTGACTGAGCCACCGAGGTGACCCAAGCTCTATCCTCTTTAAGTGTGCAATACACAATTGTTGACTACAGGCACAATGCTGCACAGCAGATCTCTGGAACTTATTCATCTTATTTTATGTATGTATGTATGTTGTATTTTTTATGTATTTTTTATTTCACAGAGAGACAGAGGGCCTGAGTGGGGGAGAGAGGCAGAGGGAAAGAGAGACAATCTTAAGCAGGTTCCATGCTCAGTGTGGAGCCCAAAATGAGGCTTCATTCCATGACCCTGGGATCATGACCCGAGAGTCAGACAACTGACTGAGCCACCCAGGTGCCCCTTGCTGTTTTTTTTAAAGTTTATTTATTTATTTTGAGAGAGAGGAAGAGAGTGAGAGAGAGCACACAAGGGAGAGGCAGAGAGAGAGAGAATCCCAATCAGGCTCCTTGCTGTCATCACAGAGCCTGACGCAGGGATCAATCTCACAAACTGTGAGACTATGACCTGAGCAGAAATCAAGAGTTGGACGCTTAACTGACTAAGACACTCAAGCATCCCCTTGTTTCTTGTATTGTTGATTTTATCCATTCTGACAGACGTGAGGTAGTATCTCATTGTGATTTTGATTTGCACTTCCCTTCTGATGAATGAGGTTGAGCATCTTTTCATATACCTGTTGCATAGGTGCCCTCCATTAGGTTGAGGAAGATATTTTCTATTTCTACTTGCCTTAGCATTTTATCAGGAAATCATGTTTAATTTTACGAACTTCTTTTTCTGTATTTATTGAGATGATCATATGGGTTTTGTTTTCTTTTGTTGCTTGTTAGTATGGAAAGTTACACTGATTTTTTTAAAAAACTCATTTATTTTATTTTATTTACTTATTTAAAATTTTTTTTCTTTATTTTTGAGAGACAGCGAGAGACAGATCATGAGCAGGGGAGGGTCAGAGAGAGAGGGAGACACAGAATCTGAAGCAGGCTCCAGGCTCTGAGCCAGCCGTCAGCACAGAGCCCGATGTGGGGCTTGAACCCACGAACCGTGAGATTATGACCTGAGCCGAAGCCAGACGCTTAACCAACTGAGCCACCCAGGTGCCCCAAGAAAGCCCTTTAATAAGGCACAATGTTTAATAAGGCAACATTCATGCAGAGCGTTAATATAGCATCACATTCTCTTATGTGTCCTATTGGTAAAAAAGGAGGTATAGAATTGAAGTAGCTTAAATATTTTTTAGAGCATTTACCATTATAAGGTAATATATAAATTTGATGCACTTAACTATATCTCGTTCTGAAAAGAAAATTTAATTGTTGAATCATGTTGAGTTACATGTATTGTTATCATTTAGTTTTAAATATCTATATATTTATATAGATATTCCTAATTCACACAATTTCAAATACATAAAATTAAGAAATCAGATAATGAAAAGCAATTTGACTAAAGTAAAAGTACATATATTTTCAATATCCTTTTTTTGATACATTAAAGTCCCAAACTTTATAAAAAGTTAAAGTTAAAATACTGGTAATTTAAAATATTTCTCCCATTATATTTTTATTTCTCACGAATACAAAGTGGACTCAGAAATGCAACAAACACCAATTATAGTGTTGCACCTGAATTTAGCCTCAGTCCTTCCATCTTGACCCAGAGTTTACCTTCTAGGCCTGCACTCGGTGGTGGGGGAAAGGGGTTATGTGACTCTTCTCAGGTACAAGAAAAGAAAAACAAGTAAAAAGCAAGGGCTAATGGTCCCTGTTAATGGTTATTTATGACACAGCTGGCATACTCTGTCCTTGAGGTAATAACTATTTCTTCGAAACCCCCTACCACCTTAAACCTTGCCTTCAAAATGACAAATGGACCCTCTCCTCATTCCTCATCTCTTTGTAGCCCCTTGGAATAAACACTCAATTATGCTTCAGTACCTGCTGCTTGCTTGCTCATTATAAAAAGCCCGAAGTCCTTGGACTCGGGGCCGCACATTTAGAGTTCTGTGTTAACTCCGTGTGGTCCTGGCCGGTAATAAAGACTCTCACTCTCTCTCTCTCTCTCTCTCTCTCTCTCTCTCTCTCTCTCTCTCTCTCTCTCTTTTTGAGAGACAGAGTGACAGCGTTAGCACGAGAGGGTCAGAGAGAGAGAGACACACACAGAATCTGAAGACAGGCTCCAGGCTCTGAGCTGTCAGCACAGAGCCCGAGGTGGGGCTCAAACCCACAAACCGTGAGATCATGACCTGAGCCAAGGCTGGAGCTTAACCGACTGAGCCACCCAGGCGCCCCAATAAAGACTCTTAATTCTGCTTCAGTGGTCTCAGTTGGTCTCTGTCTCTCTCTGCACAACAATAGGCTCACGGGTCTCTCTGTGATTATGTTGTTGTAAAGTGATTGTTGCAAGTTAATATTTCTTCTCAATAACATGCATCTTATCACATCAATGTCAACCATTTAAGCTTAAAAGGATTCTCTTAAAACATCAGTTGTAGACAGAAGAACTAACCAATTTAGTAATGTTTTTGTAGAACCAGTCCCTCACTATCTTTGAGGGAAGGTATCATGAGAGTTTTTCATTGCTTCGCAAATTCTGATGAGGTATAAGGTTTTCTGTCTCACCCTGACCCCTTAGTGTAGGCTATAAAAGTGCTTAGGGAAAAAGTGTTCCAATACTGGTGTTGCAATCATCTGGCCCCTTTTGTTTTGGTGTTATCCTGTGGGGCAGAAGATATGGGTAGCTGACACCTTTGCTACTCTTGTTTTTGCTGTCTATGTAAGTAACAAACTGGATCTAGCAGAGGCTTGTTATTCCTTTACTAGCCAAATATTTCAGTCTTGCTTGACAAGTAAATTTTCTGTGTGCATTTGAGATGAGTGTTATTCTGCTGTTGTTGGATAGAATGTTTTATAAACATCAGTCAGGTCAAGGTGGTTGATACTGTTGTTTTAAGTCTACTATATTCCTCCTGATTTCCTGCCTACTTTTTCTATGAATAATGTAAATAGGAATAAGAAATCTGCTACTGTAATTGTGAATTTGTCCATTTCTCTTTGCAGTTCTATTAATGATCGCTTCATGAATTTTGAAGCTCTGTTATTATGTGCATAAATGCTTAAGATGAATGTTTATCCTTAGTAATAACCTTTGCTCTGAAACCTACTTTGTCTGATATCAGTATAGCAATTCCATCTTTTTTAACAGCTAGTGTTAGCATGGTTTATCTTTTCCCATCCTTCTATTCTTAATCTATTTGTGCCTTTGTATTTAAAGTTTGTTTCTTACAGGCAGCATTTAATTGGTTCTTGCTTTTTATCCAATATGGAATCTTTTGTCTTTTAAATAGGATATTTAAGTCATTTATCTTAATGTGATTAGTGGGATAATGTGATATGATAAAGTGTGAGTGTATCATCATCTCACTATTATTTTCTACTTGTTCTCTCTCTTCTTTGTTCCCTTTTCTCACTTCTCTGCCTTCTTTTGGATTAATCAGAAAGTTTTAACTATTTCTTTTTATCTCTTAGTTTGTTATCTGTAACTCTTGGATTTGTTGTTTTATTGGTTGGTTTAGCATTTGTAGTATACATCTTTAACTTATAGTTAAAGTTATAATAACTGATATTATACTACTTCATGAATCATATAAGAACCTTATAGCAGTAAGTTTTCCTTCCTGACCTTTATGCTATTGTTTTTATGCATTTTATTTTTACATATGTTATAAACACCACAAAACATTGTTGGTTTTTGATTAAACGGTCAATTATCTTTTATTTTTAAATTTTTT
>PISW01016551.1:0-12851 GCA_004023785.1 Mungos mungo | reverse complement strand
GAAATGTAACATGAATCCACAGTGAGATTTTTTTTTACCCTCTTATGTGTTGTGATTTCATGCTAATATGAAATAAGATCAGTCGAAGGTGCAGCATGATACCTGTGTCCCATTTTTTATTCTCAAATGTTAATCATGTCATTGCTCCTGAGAGAAGTTTTCTAAAAATTTTTGAGGAGCAATGTTTCTCCTGTTTTCATGTCAGAATCACATGCATTGCTTTTGTAACATACTGATGCCTAATATCACACAGTTTGAGAGAAGATAATTATATGCATAAAAACCTATAACTGCAGGGCACCTGGGTGGCTCAGTTGGTTAAGCATCCAACTCTTGATTTCAGCTCAGGTCATGATCTCACAGTTGGTGAGATTGAACCCTGCATCAGGCTCTGCGCTGACAGCTTGGAGATGACGTTAAGTCATCTGCGTGTGAAAGCAGTTGAACAGAAATCGGTGTAGACTGTGTATCTCCTGTAGATTACTACAGTTGCAGTGGTAAGCAGCAGCAACCTACTGCGACCATAGTTACCCGCTGTTTGGGCAAATGTGCTCAATGGCCAGGAAAATAACCACTTACAAATTAGGAGAGTCCTTGTGATACCTGCATGGCTCAGTTGGTTAAGTGTCCAACTCCTCATTTTGGCTCAGGTCATGATCTCACAGTTCATGAGGTCGAGCCCCACGTTGAGCCCTCTGCCGACAGTGTGGAGCTTGCTTGGGATTCTCTCTGCCTCTCTCTCTGTCTCTGTCTCTCTCTGTCTCTCTCTCTCTCTCTGCCCCTCCCCTGCTCGCGCTCTCTCTGTCTCTCTCAAAATAAGCAAATAAACTTAAAAAATTAATCAGGGGAGGCAGGTTTGCCCTGCTTTTGGAGATCTACAAAATGGATGGAGAACAGTGGCTATCTCCAGTATCAGAATTGCATGCATAGTTCTGTGGGGTTCATTGGTGCTCTGTATTTTCCTTTATGGGCTGTTTTTGCTTTGCTTTCACTTCTATTTTGAAAAGTATTAATCCTGTTTTTAATATTGCCAGTGGCTGCCTCTTATAAATAATTCTGTAAACACGCTTAACTTTTCATTTTCAAATAATTCAAATCTATGAAAAAGTTGCAGGAAATTCCCATGTAGTCTTCTCCACCTGGCTTCCCCATGTGGTAGTACCTTATGTAATAATCGGTGCCTTTTGCATTAAAAAGGTTTTTGGAGGGGCACCTGGGTGGCTCAGTCAGTTAAGAATCCTACTTTAGCTCAGGTCATGATCTCATGGTCTGTGGGTTCGAGCTCCGTGTCAGGCTTTGTGCTGACAGCTCAGAGCCTGGAGCCTGCTTTGATTTCTGTGTGTGTGTGTGTCTCTCTCTCTCTCTCTCTCTGCCTTTCCTCTGCTTGTGCTCTCTTTCAAAAATAATTATTAAAAATTTTTTTAAATAAAAAGTTTTCAAAACTGTATTTCTCTAATTATCAACCTATTGAGGTTTTGAAATGTTTTTTCTACTCACTCACTTTTTATAATCATTTCTGTTGATATAATCTGGGGGTTTAGACTTAGGTTAAACAAATGCTTACTTTAAAAAACTTCTCTTTGATTTTTTTTTTTCTGATTTTCAACTTCATCTGCAACTCAGACTTCATTGCCTTTTCTCTGGATTTAGTTCTCTCAGCTTCTTTGTACCGTGACCCAGTTGGGTCCAGAGAGCATATGTAGATATATATATGTGTGTATGTGTGTGTATATGCACACACATATATTTGTATTTAAGAGAGAAACAGAGCATGTGCAAGTTGGGGAGAGGGGAAGAGGGAGGTAGGGGAAGAGGAAGGGGAGGGAGAGAGAGAGAGAGAAGATCCCTGACATAGGGCTTCATCCCACAACCCTGGGATCATGCCTGAGATGAAATCAAGAGTCAGATGCTTAACTGACTGAGCCACTCAGGCACACCTGGATTTTTAATTTCTCTTAACATTTATTTAGTTTTGAGAAAGAGAGAGCGCGTGCACACAAGCACGAGGTGGGGAGGGGCAGAGAGCAAGGGAGACACAGAATCTGAAGCAGGCTCCAGGCTCTGAACTGTCAGCACAGAGCCAGATATAGGGCTCGAACCTGTGGACCATGAGATCATGACCTGAGCTGAAGTTGGATGCTTATCTGACTGAGCCACCCAGGCGCCCCTGGATATATATTTTTATTTCTTGGGTATTTTGAGTTCAGTCAATTACTTACTTCAAAATTCCTTGCCAACAAACATGGGCAAAAATAACTTACTTGTTTTGTGAGAAAAACAGCAGCCAGCTGTGAGGAACAGTAGTCTAAAGGGGCAGAGAAGGAAGAGGATCCAGTAAAGGAGTCAGAAGGAGCAGGAATAAGTCAGCGGAGCTCACAGACTTTAAGGCTGCCTGTGCTCCCTTTCTCCAGTTAAAGCTTTTAGAGATTTCTATAGGAGTTTTTTGCTTTTCCTGTTTCATAATTTGTTCATTACTTCGGGTCTGGTAACTCAGAGTGTGTACTAACGTGTCATTTGCTGACGACTGTTCATGTTGTTTTGAATTCTGATCATAAGAGTTTGTATGAGAAGAATTAGATTCTGTTAAATGGATATCAGTATTTCTGCATTTTTATCAGTCAGCTTTTGATGTGTAACAAAATCTCTCTGAACTTCATGGTTTAGAACATCTCACAATGTAGAGCAGTTCACAAGTTGCTCCAGACTGTGTGAGTTGACCATTTGGGTTGGGCTTAGCGGGATGTTTCTGCCGCTGGGGCCAGGCGTACCTGCTGTCCCCGGGGCTCACTCCCATGCGGATGGCTCGTTCTCATCCACAGGGCCTCCCGAGGATAGCAAGCTAGCTTGGGTTCACTCCCTTTGTGATTCAGGTTTCCGAGCAAGAGAGCGAGGGCCAGTGTGCATGTGATTTTCAACTTCTGCTTGCATCATGTTTGCTACTGTTCTTTTGGCAAAAGCAAGTTATACGACTAATCCAGATTCCAGGGGAAGGAACTAGACTGGACCTCGGAGCAGGGAGAGGCCACAGGGTCACCTCGTCACCATGTACGGGCACGGCGGGGGAGAATTCGTAGCCATTTTTATGATCTCCATGCACCTTTAACACCGTATTCACAAGCCAGACAAAGCCTTGCTCGCTGCTCATGTTTTTACAGTCTGAAACATTGGGTCACGATGGGGCTCTCCATCTCTTACCGCCCTGCTTGTCACTGTGCTTGTTCGGGGCTCCTTTTCTTGCGATGGGGACCCAGGGTTCTCCTGCTGCCAGCGCTGTCACGTGGCTGCCATTGCAGAGTCCCCATTTGATGGATACGTACTTATGTGCCTTTTTTTCTCCTCTGAAGATTGCCAACACTCCTGATAACGGAATGTGTGCTGGTTTACATGACTCCGGAGCAGTCGGCCAACCTGCTCAAGTGGGCAGCTCACAGTTTCGAGACCGCTATGTTCATAAACTACGAACAGGTAAAAAGAAGCACAAGACGTGCGTGCTGCGTGCGTCCCGTGGTGGCTTACCCTCTCCGAGCCTCTTCAGTGTACATTTCCACTTACTCTTTTCCTTCCGCCTCTGGCCACATGTCTCCTCTTCTTTTTTTTTTTTAATTTCTTTTTGTAATGTTTGTTTATTTTTGAGAGAGAGACAGAGAGAGACAGAGCACAAGCGGGGGAGGGGCAGAAAGAGAGGGAGACACAGAATCTGAAGCAGGCTCCAGGCTCTGAGCTGTCAGCACAGAGCTCAGTCCGGGGCTCAAGCTCACGAGCTGCAAGATCTTGACCTGAGCTGAAGTCAGACGCTCAACCGACAGCCACCCAGGCGCCCCCACATGTTTTTTTTATCAGTCCCCAGTATTCCTTATTTCTTAACTTCCTACAGATTCACAGTCAGAATTTTTGGAATTCTGTCTTCACTTTTATAAAAGATTTGTGAGTTCTTATTTTACCACTGTTAATTATAGAGTCATAGGGTGTCATAGGCATAAGGGTGTCAGGGTAGCAAACCCCGGTTCCTTCAGAGGCAGGCAGCTGATGCAGTGGAGTAGGTTGGCCAGGGGTAAGGTAGGCAGGAGTGGAGGGGACCGTGGTGACCCACAGTTCACCCTTTCTCAGTGCCAGCCAGTCAGTTGTTCCCATGTGGATATGGCAGCCTCGAGTTGAGAACTCTCAGTTTTTCAGAAGTTACAGTGCAGAATTCTAATATAAAATGTCCTAATTTCTAAGTTACCAGAGTTTGGTCCATTGGCTGCCTGGTTTACTCTTCTGACCTGGTGGAAAGTGTTCTGTGGTAGAGCTTTGGAATTATTCAGCTTGGCTCCGAGTCTTATGCTGTTAAGATTGTCTATGTGACCTTAGGAAGAATTGCAGGCTGGTTGGGAGTCCATGCTCTGGAGGTAGATTGCCTAGCTCTGTGACCTGGACAAGTTTCATAACTTCTCTGTGCTTGTCTCCTTACCGGAAAAATGTGAGTAAAATCCGACTTCATAGGGTTGTAGTGAGGAGCAAGCGAGCTACTTTGTACAAGAGCATTTACAGGAGTGCCTGGCTGGTGAGCCGGTACTAGATTTGGATCTTTCTGAGCCCCAGGTCCTTGTTTTGTTTTAATTTATTCTTATAATGGTCATTATTTATTTTGAGAGAAAGAGCATGAGCAGGGAAGGGGTGGGATGCGGGGATGGGGGAAGAGAATCCTAAGCAGGCTCTGTGCTGGCAGCCTAGATCCATCCCACGAAGTTCAAGGTCATGACCTGAGTGGAAATCAAGAGATGCTCAACTAACTGAACCACCCAGGCGCCCCCACCAGATCCTTGTTTATAAAGGGCAAACTTCTCTGGATTATGATGGGAATTCAGGAGATGATGTGTAACAGTGGGCTCATGACTGAGTACATGGCGGCTAATTCAGTCGCTTATTTAATTTCAATTTTATTGATTTTATTTTTTTTTGATCTCATTTTTAAATTCCATTACAGATGAGAGCAGTAAAGGCTTTGCCCAATGTCACATAATTATGGACAGATCTAAGGCTAGACTTTGGTTGACCTTTTCACCCCCTCATGCTCCAGTCTAGATCCCTGTGGAGGTGGTTCTTGGTTTTCCTTCCTTCTCTCTCTTTAACTGGGGGCATTCCTCAGACTCAGTCTTCAGTCCTGGTGAATGGATATAATGGTCACTGGCCTCATTTATCTTCTATAAATCCTGGGACTCTTTGCCTGCAGGATACTAGACCTGGGGGAAATGAATTCTGCTTTCTTTTTTTTTTTAGTGTTTATTTTTGAGAGAGAAAGACAGAGAGTGAGCAGGGGAGGGGCAGAGAGAGAGAGGGAGACACAGAAGCAGGCTCCAGGCTCTGAGCTGTCAGCACAGAGCCCAACGTGGGGCTCAAACCGACAGACTGTGAGATCATGACCTGAGCTGAACCAACTGAACCACCCAGGCCCTCTTCTTTTAAAAATGTTGTAATCAAGCTGACATTCCTATTGTCCTCACATGTCCACCAAAAGAGAGTAATCCTGCTTCTCGCCTGAACATTGTCACAGGAGCTCTGGAAATCATTTTGTATATTAAAGTGTTGACGTTTTGGTATGGTATATGACAAAGTAATACCACATATGCTATAATAATACACAGTGTATTACATTTTGTGGCTTTTGTGTATAGCATTAATGGTTTTCTAAAGTGGTTTTAAATGGCGGGGAACGCCTGGGTGGCTCAGTCGGTTAAGCGTCCGACTTCAGCTCAGGTCATGATATCACAGCTTGAGGGTTTGAGCCCCGCATGAGGCTCTGTGCTGACAGCTCAGAGCCTGGAGCCTGCTTCAGATTCTATGTCTCCCTTTCTCTCTGTCCCTCCCTCACTTGCTCTCTCTCTCTCTCTCTCTCTCAAAAACAAATAAACATTAAAAGGGTTTTAAATGGTTTTTTATTACACAAGTAATATCACATACAACACTTTAAGAAAATCCAATAGTGTGAAAGGTATCGCAGGGAAAGGTAAGTCTCTCTTCTACCCTGGACCTTAGTCCTCTAACCTGGGAAGCAACATTGCCAGATTCCAGAATTCTATGCATCTATAAATGTAGATCGAGATCCTTTCTTAAAGACAGATGGGAGCGTATTACACACATACTGTACTTTTCGAGAATTTATTATCTGAGAATCATTCCATATCTGGATCTGTCATATCTGCGCCTACATCTGTATTTGCCTCTACGTGGATATTGTCTTCCTGTTTTCATTATAATATATAATGTCTGTATATTATATACTATACAATATATACAATATAATATATACTATGTGTATGTATACTATCTATAATATATAATATAATGTCTCATTAAATGAGCATACCGGAATTTCTTTAACTGACAGTGGTGGGCATGCAGGTCCTTTCCAGGCTCTTCCTGTCGGGCAGCATGCTGCAGAGCAAATGCTCCGGCACCTGGAGTGCGCCTGGGAGTGGGGAGCAGCTCACTGGGCGCCATCCGACTGGCTCCCAGGCCGGCGCACATCGCCCGGTTGTCCTGCAGGGGGCGGCAGCGTGCACTCCCATCAGCCCCGCACAGGGCTCCCGCACCTGAGTCCGTCACCTGCACAGGGTATTAGCAGAAGGCAGCCTTGACTGGTCAGAAATAGAATATTGTCTTATTTTGCATATTCGAGAAAAAAAAACCCTTCTGGCAATGCCCAGCCCCCTCTTTCCCTTCCCAGGTGAACATGGATGACCGGTTTGGACAGATCATGGTCGAAAACCTGCGGAGGCGACAGTGTGACCTGGCGGGAGTGGAGACCTGCAAGTCGTTGGAGTCGCAGGTCAGAGAGCGGGGCGAGGACGTCCTCTTGTACCCTTCGCCCCCCCAGGGAAGGACGGACGCCTCTCTCAGATCAGAGAATGTGAGAAGCCCTGTTGAGTGCCCACCTGAACAGGCAGCTGGGGCTCCACGCGGGCCACTGGTTCCTCAGCCAGGGAAGCCCAAGCCCGGTGCCACCATCTTGTTTTGGAAAATACACTTTTCCATTTCCTATACCCTATTATTTAAATTTTCCATTATGCAGATTATCAAGGAACCTGAACGTAGAGGGAACGTACAACGAAACCCATGATCAGCCAAGTTCAGTGATTCATGTTTTTCAATATTTTATTTATCCCTGTGTTTAGTTGGTGTTGTCATTGGGATGTTTTAAGGCAAATCCCAGAGAGTGTACCATTTCCCCCATAAGTACTTCATGTGAATCTCCTCCCAATAAGCATTTTCTTCCCCTGCCCCGCTTGGTAATGGTAATATGATTATTATACCTCACACATTAGCCGGAAACTCCTTCACACCCCCTACTCCACAGTTCGTGTTTGGATTTCCCCAGTTTAAAACATTTTTTTCTATAGATGGTGTGTTTGAAACAGGATCCAAGCATAGTCCAGACTTTGTACTTGACATGTCCCTTACGTTGCTTAGAACCTATAATAGATTTTTAAAAGTATCTTTTGTTTATTTAGTTTTGTTTTTTGCTGAGGAGACATGGCCCACCCCTGCCCCCATTAAATAGGGGAGACTGTACAAGTCTCACGTCACATCACCCCTCGAACGCTTCCAAACGCTCTTGCTCACAGAGAAGTTTCTTCCTTTGTTTCTCTTTAAATATACGTTAGGGACTTCTCTCCCATTCCAACAAGGCGTGTTTGGTGTAGAAAACTGGAAAATTACAAGAAGAAGGATGGGGGCCAGGCTAGGCTTTTGAGAAAGGAGTCCTCTAAGAGAAAGTCTCACGTGCCTCAAGAACGTCTTGGATTTTGCCTTGTACCTTCTTCCCCTTTTCTTTCCCCGGCACATTCTAGAAAGAACGGCTCCTGTCGAACGGGTGGGAGACGGCGTCCGCCGCTAGCATGATGGACGTGTACAACACTCTGCCTCGAGCCGAAGTGAGCAGGTGCGGCTGGGCGGGCGTCAGCTTCCCCGCGCATGACTCTGAATTAAAGGCCTAGCTCTCTTTAATGTAAAAAAAAAACAAAACAAAACCCTAACTAGAGTTATTTTGAAACATATTAAACATTGCGAGCACCTTGAAAGTAACTCATTAGCCACTAGCGGAGATAGGGCTTCGGCCAGAGCTGGTTCTTTTCCTCAGAACAAGCAGTCACACCTGTCACACTCCCAGAGCACCCCTACAGTGGGAATTGTGTGCAGTCCTGATGTTTCGGAGGAGGAGGAAAATGCCCAAGGGCTTCTAAGGGGGAAAAGTCTATTTGCAGATTTTTTTCTCTTAATTTCTCTTTATTTTGAGAGAGAGAGAGAGAGGGAGAGAATCCCAAGCAGGCTCTATGATGTCTGTGCAGACCTTGGGGTGGGACTCAAACCCATGAACCATGAGATCATGACCTGAGCCGAAATCAAGTGTCGGATTCTTAACCGACTGAGCCACCCAGGCGCCTCTTTGTACATATATTTTAAAACTTATATTTAAGATGCTCTTTTGAAAAAAAAATCAAACAAGCACATGATAAAACAAACAAAACAGACGAAGGTAGTATAAAGTACCAACAAAAACCAACCTTCCATCCTGCTCCCCTCTCGAGGAGTCTTGCTACCTTCTCTCAAGAGACAGGCACCATTGCCAGTTTCTTCTGTGTTTTCCAGAAGTGAGCTATGCACATGCAAGCCCGTGTATCCCCCACTTTTTCTGTTCACGGAGAGTCATGTACTGTGCACATTATTTACTATAGTTTGCTTTTCGAATGCCATGGTGAGCCTTCAATGCTGTTCCATGTCCATGCACCTGTTGCAGCCTGTCAGATGGCTGCGTAGCCTCCAGCTGAATGAAGGTGCCGTAATTTATTTAACCCAGCTCTCCTGGGTTACAGTGTTTTGCTGTGATGCTGCAGTGAATATTCTGGAATGTACATCTTTGTATACAAACAGTAAACTCTTAAAGGCAGAATTGCTGAGTGAAAGGGTGTACATTTTAAATGTGGGAGGTGGGGCACCTGGCTGGCATAGTCCATAGAGCATGCAGCTAACTCTTGATCTTGGGGTTGTCAATTCAAGCCCCACTTTGGGTGTGGAGCCTACTTAAAAAAAAAAAAAAAAGGTTTTCTCATCAAGTGTAATAGCCCTTTACATGGCAAGGAAATCCACCCTTTGTTATTTGCATTAGAAATATTTTTTTCCAGTTTCTCATTTGTCTTTTGACTTTGTTTATGGTATTTTTTTATAATAAAAAAAATTAAAATGGAAGCATACTCTATGTACTATTTCGTAGCCTTCTTTCCTCTTAGTATAAATATGAACATCTTTCCATATCCCTAAACTTTGAGTCACCATCTTCATTTTTGATGGCATACATTCATACTCTGTTTTGTATTCTCGCCACAGAATAGAGTCACTTGAATTCCTGGATGAAATGGAGCTTCTCGAACAGCTCATGCAGCATTATTGCCTTTGTTGGGCAACCAAAGGAGGAAGTGAACTAGGTACGTGGTTTTACTTGTGTTGATCTGACCTAGAAACGGGGACCTTTTCCTCTCCAAAGGATGCAGGACGTGCCCGGAACGAGCCGGGGCACTGCTTGCGTGTGGCCACGAGCACGTGCAGGAAGGCCGCTGCCCCTCCTCCGTGTTTTCTCAGAGCAGAGACCAGGGGAACCGTTCACGTTAATCACGTGGGCCGACACCAACAAACCCGACGCATCAGGGTCGCCTGTGGCGTTTCCTCAGTTGGAAGGGAAGAGACCTTGAGAGTCGAAAGCAGTAATCTTAATAAAAGTAGCCAGTATTTGTCTTGTTACTCACAGTATAACCAGGTTTACTAGATGTCAAGCACACATCCTCCTGTGTGTCTCCTGCAAACCCACGCGGGTCGAGTTTCTCCCTGCCTCTTTTGTTTGTTAGTGTTGATCTTTTTCTTTTTTGAGAGAGAGAGAGCAGGGGAGGCACAGAGAGAGAGCGAGACACAGAATCCGAGGCAGGTTCCAGGCTCTGAGCTGTCAGCACAGAGCCCAACGCAGGGCTCGAACTCATGAGCCGTGAGATCACGACCTGAGCCGAGGTCAGACACTTAACTGACTGAGCCAGCCAGGCGCCTGCCCCACCTCTGACCTCTTAGATTAAGGTGAAGTCCCCTAGCCTGGCAGAAGAAGGGCGTGGCGGGAGTGTGGATCCTCATCTCTGTGTTTCTTGTTTCCTCGGTCTTGACCCCAGCTCCTCATTTACAAGGGCCTCATGTTGGTCTTGCCCCCTCCGTGGGGTCATCCCCTAGAGCTTCTCCACAGTGGGTAGAGACCATCTTAGATCCCAGCTGTGGCCTTGGCTGGAGGAGCCGCGCTCAGACTTCCTGCAGAGGGCGTCCTGCAGCCGACCCGATGGCACACCGCCTAAGGCAGGAGCTGGGCTGTCTCCTGTGTGAAAACCCCAAAAACGCCGTGCTACCATGTAGCTGCCAGCTGTGCCTCTGGGGTGTATCCTTCCACTAGTTTATCAATTTACCCAGAAGTTTCCTTTTTAAATGTGTCTTTTTATTTAAAAGAATTGATGAGGGGTGCCTGGATGGCTCAGTCAGTTAAGTGTCCAGCTTCGGCTTAGGTCACGATCTCACGGTTTGTGGGTTCGAGCCCCGCATCAGACTCTGTGCTGACAGTTTGGAGCCTGGAGCCTGCTTTAGATTTTGTATCTGTCTCCCTCTCTCTCTGCCCTCCCCTGCTCATGCTCTGTTTCTCTCTGTCTCAATAATAAATAAAAAACATAAAAACATCTTTTAAATAAAAGAAATAAAAGAATTAATGAGTGGGGTTTTATACTGTTCTCCCCCACAATTTTAAAGGCGTGATTCTTGGTCAAGTCTTTGGAAGCTTCTAAAAAGTAAGGTGAAGAAGAAGAAAATTGCCGGCATGCCTGTCCCTCAGAGAAAACCCTGGTGGCTCTTTCCTTCCACTCTTTTCTGGCTACTGTGTTCTGAGCAGAACTGAATTCGTATGCTGTGTAACTTGGAGTCCTGATCTTCTTCATTTAGTATTATGACAGCCATCTCCCCCTGCTGTGAAAACTTGCACTGAGGATAATTTCAGTGGCTTTATAAAAATTCTGTCTTGGGGGTGCCTGGGTGACTGAGTCGGTTAAGTGTCAGACTTCAGCTCAGGTCATGATCTTGCAGTTGGTGAGTTTGAGCCCTGCATCTAGCTCTGTGCTGACAGCTCAGAGCCTGGAGCCTGCTTTGGATTCTGTGTCTCCCTCTTTCTCAGCCCCTCCCACACTCTCAGTCTCTCTCTTGCTCTCTCGCTCTCTCACTCCCCATTTCTCTCAAAAATAAACATTAAAAACAATTTTTTAAAAACTTAAAAAAAATTATAAAAATAAAAATTCTATCCTGAGGCTATGTCCAGATTGACTCAACTTTCTCACACTTTTGGAAACGTCGTTTGTCTGGAATACTGCGAGCCGATTCTAGTTTTTATTTTTTATAAGTTAAAACATAATGTTTATATTTGAGAGAGAGACAGAGCATGAGCGGGGGGGGGGGGCAGAGAGAGGGGAGACACAGATACAGAATCTGAAGCAGTCTGCAGGCTCCCAACTGTCAGCACAGAACCCCGATGTGAGGCTTAACTCACAAGCCGTAAGATCGTTACCTGAGCCGAAGTTGGAGACCCAACCGACTGAGCCACCCAGGCACCCCTGATTCTAGTTTTTATAAGGTTTTTTTAAAATACACTGAACACTTGTGTGTTGGGGCTGCTTGGTGGCATCAGTGCCATATGTGTGAGGTGCAGATCCGTGCATGTCTACGCTTGCTCGGGGTTCATTCCTGAGAGGGCAGACTTTGGCCGTTATCCGCACAGAGCCCATGAGCTGTGAGCGTGCTCTCTTAATCCCCTTGACACCCCACACACGGCCTCGTCCAGTCTCTTGTTTCCCTGTGGCCGATCTCATACCGTGCCGGAGACCAGAGGTGCCGCGGCGAGGTGTGTGCCCCGAGCCCTCGAGCCGGTCAGCTGGGGCCCGGGTCCAGCAGGGCCCCGTTCTCCCACTGCCGCCTGCTTTCTCTACCCTGAAGTGTGGGTCTCCTAACAGTACTGTGTGTTCCCCTCCTCAGGTCTGAAGGAAATCACTTACTTACCTGTTGGAGGCCCAGGCTGAGCTGGGAGTGGACGCCCCTGACCTCCCCGGCGTGGATGGGCCGCGTTTCCTGGACGGTGGCTGGCCCTGGGCTCGCCCCACACCCCATTAAACCTCACTTCCCGGGGCTGTCATGCCACCTGCTGTGCCCATGACTTACCGTTTAAATAAATCTCATTTGCCAGTTGCCTTTGGTCCTCTGTGCTCGCCCGTGTGCTCGGCTCTTGCTCCCCTGGGGGGCACTCTGGTTCACCTCCATGCAGTCGGAACCAGAGCTCCTGAATCTTCCTCTAGCCCTGGCTTGCTCGCTGTGAGTCCGACTCCGCTCAGGCCCCAGTGCCCGTCTGGGGGTTTATTCCCGTGTTTTGTGTTGTGGCAGCTGGTGCCACACCTGGCTGCTTGGCCTCGGCCTCCACTTCCTGCAGAGGCGGGAGCTCTTCCCTGCCCCGACCTGTCTCTGCCCTCACCGGGGCCTGAGCACCTAAACCCATCCTGGCTACTGCAGCAGGCTGGGTGAAGGCCACTGAAACGTCTGCTCCTGTCCCTTGAACCTGTCTTACCTCATGGCGAAGGGTTTGCAGGTGTGATTAAGGTAAGGCCCTTGACTGACGTGGGGAGATTATCCAGGGGTATCCAGGCGGGCCCAGTGCACTCACAGGGTCCACACAAGGGAAGGTGGGAGGCTGGGGGGAGAAGGCGGGGGGACGATGGAGCTAGAGAGGAGCAGTGCACTTTGGAGGTGGGGAAAGGGTG
>PISW01016550.1:0-12852 GCA_004023785.1 Mungos mungo | reverse complement strand
GACTTCGGCTCATGATGTGATGTTACGATTCATGAGTTCAAGCCCCATGTCAAGTTTTGCACTAAGAGCACAGAGCTTGCTTCAGATTCTCTGCCTCTTTCTCTCTGCCCCTCCCCCTCACATGCTCTTTCTTTCTCTCTCTCTCTCTCTCTGAAAAATAAACATTAAAAAAAAAGAAATTGATAAGGAATAAACTGCTACACAAAACATAGATGGTTCCCATGTCAGACATAGAAGAATATATATTCTAGGACTCTAGATAAATTTCAAAATAGGCAAAACATATATTTGATAATAGAAATCAGAATAGTGGATACTGGTTGAGAAATGGTCTGTAACTTGATCTGACAGGTGATTATGCAGGCACATCTCACTTTTAAAAGTACATTGAGCCAGAGGCACCTGGGTGGCTCAGTCAATTGAGTGTCTGACTTCAGCTCAGGTCAGGATCTCATGGTTTGTGAGTTCAAGCCCCGTGTTGGGCTCTGTGCTGACAGCTCAGAACCAGGAGCCTGCTTCAGACTCTGTGTCTCCCTGTCTCTCTGCCCCACCCCTGCTCATGCTCTGTCTCTCTCTTCCTCTCTCAAAAACAAATAAACATTTAAAAATTTTTTTAAGTATATCAAGCTGACCCTAAAGATTTATACACTTTATTGTATAGGAGTATTACATTTCAATAAAAAAAGTTTAAGTATTTGTTTCAGTTTTCACTAATGTATTGACAAACTGTTAGTTCTCTTGTCAGTAATATCTTCAATTGTGAATTAAATTACAAATACATTAGACATTTTTAATGAGAATCAGATATTTAAACAGTAAGAGACATTGAGATAGAACTATTATATGCCAGACAGCCCCAGAATCCACTAGCTAGTCCTCTCCCTCCATCGTTACCCTGGACTTAAGAACTCATTTCTTTCTCCTATTGCTGTTATCATCTTCATAACCTCCTCTCCAGGTTGACCCAGACAGACCTCACACATTGAGGTGTAGCAGTTTAGAAAAGTTGGCAGCTTGGGGTTAAAGTCACAGTTCCTGGGGCTCTCTGTGCACTCCGAAGTTAAGATTCTGATGACCAAAATAACCCACTCCATATATGATTCAATGAGGAACCATGTTACTGCTGTGGGAAATGATTCACCTCTTGTGGTTGTTCAAGAGAATAGCAAGGTTCAGCCTGCTCTGTTTTAAGTCTGGGCCCTGCAGTGAAGAGTAATAGATAATAGTGTCCAAACATGCTTGGCACATATAAGTAGTCAGACAGGGGCCACTGTCCAGAGAGGGTCCCTGTTGTGAGTAGCAAGATAGCAGTAGGAACCCAGGGTATCTGTGTATCAAGGCTTCGAATGGGTGCGGCAGCACAGTGGGTCCAGATATTCTTTTTTCACAGGGCAGGGGAATGCCATGCACAGAGCTGCAGGCACAGGGGTCTGGCTTTAACCCCTGGCGGAAAATGCCTAAGAAGGATACACCTGCCTCAACCCAGCAGGCTGGGGCTTAGGCTGCATCCCTGCAGCACAGGGGGTTGGTGAGCAGGGAGGAAGGCAGAAGACCAGGTTTAGAAACTAGGACTCAGCAGTGAGGATTTAAAGGAGGCTGGGCTTCCATGGACGTTTGGGATTGAACTCAGCCAGCTTCATTCTGGCCACCTGAGCCTGCTGTTGAAGGGCTACATGTCTGGACAGGAGCAGGGCAGGGTTCTACTGGTGAATGTCCGTGTCCAAGTTGAGCTGAGGGGAGGTGGGAGGCAGGCGAGACCCAGGGAGAGATGTGTGAGTAATAGGTTAAAAACGTGTCCTCCCACGCATCCTCCCCCTGCTGGAAAGCCTCCCCACTGTGTCTCACAGGTCTTCTCCTCAGAAAACAAAGAGCTCTGTGTGCCCGTAACAGATTCCTACATGGTTGCCTTCGGCATTTCTTGATATTGCTTTTGCTGATGTGACAGAGAGGGGGGATTGGCCAAAACTAAATGAGGAAAAGAGCTGATGAGAAGTGCTTTAAATTAGGAGACACGAGACAGGTGGTAAACCCAAGATAATCTGACCCAGAATCTAACATAAATACTTCTTTTTCCTCTGCAGCCCAAAGACAGTTCCAGTACCAGGAGACAAGGCTCAGCTCTCCGGAGGTCCTTAGTGTCTGACCGTGGCTGCTTCGCTGTTCTTTCATTCCCATTCTGGCACCAGACTGAAAATGTGAAGAAACCAGGGGTACCTGGGTGACTCTGTTGACTGGGCATTCGACTCTTGATTTCAGCTCAGATTATGATCTCAGGGTTTGTGAGATTGAGCCCCATGTGCGGCTCTGAAGAAACAGTGGGAAGTCCTAACATTTCTTCATGCTCATCAACCATTTCAAGGATTTGTGGATTTCAGGATAAAAAAAACTCTCCTTCTATCCCTTCCCAGGTAAAGCCTCTTTTTGCTCATGATCCACCCTGAACATGGACACATCTGCATGTCTCCATGAAGGTTGTATACAGGATAGTTTGTGATAGCTTGATTCGTAATAGCCCCTGAATGTAAAACAACAAATGCTCATCAGGAGATGAATGGATACATAAGCTATAGAGTACTGAGGAACTGAATATCAACCATATTAAAAAGAAAAAATTACTGTGATATGTTAAAACTTGGATGAATCTGACAGACTACATATGAAGTTCAAGAACAGACAAAACTAGTCATGGTAGCACAAGTTAGAATCGCGATAGACTCACCTAAATTCACACGGATACAAGAATGGATAAGAAGGATGGGATAGAGACAAATGAGGTGGGCGGGGCCAGAACAGCCTTTGAGCCCAAAGCTGCGGGGGTGGGGGGGGGGGCGCCCTGAGCTGGAAACCACCTTGTGCCTGGGCATGCTGCACTCACAGGCTGAGTACAAGGCCATGGCACTACGTCCTTGCCTAGCACCAGGACAACCTGCACCTGCACATCGCTGTGGACAGGCCCGCGGGCTTCCTAGACATTCTGGCCCCACCCTATGACCCAGAGGATGGCCTGGACAGCCAGGATCACTGTCTACTGGAGCCCTTCAGGGACAAGGAAGCCCCTCCCCGGCCTATGACCTGCCCAGAGAAGTGTGTCTCCAGGAAATCCCACAAGTCAATGACTTCTGGTGCCTGAGGAGGGGGGCGCGGGGGTCTATCCAGGTCCAGAAATCTTCCCTTGAAGCCGCCAGCACCCGACTGCTGTGGGCCAAAGATCTGCCCTGTTCATGTCTGGACCTGGCTGCCAGAACCCACCGTAAGTGCTGTCTCCTTACCCCCAGGCCTGGGCATCCTGGAATGGGCTGGAGCCTTGGAAAACAGGGCGACTGCAGTCAGGCCACCCAGGCGGGTTAAGGGGTGGGGGAGGCAGTTAGGCTAGTTTGTTTCCTGGCTCTGTCACTGCCCCCAGATTTTGAATTGGGGGGAGGGGAGGCAGGGGACTATCCTAAAGCGTGAAGATATTCTTTCCTCTGTGCCTTACACTATACAAAATACACTAAATGCCCCGACACCCTCTACCCAGGTACATAGGATTTGTACTCCTTATTGTCATAGTTCTAACTTACTGACTGCATGACCGAGTGGTTTGAATTGTTTTTAGTTCGTGATTGGTAAAAACTAGGTTTAAAAAGATGAACTACTATTTAAAGTGAGCAGTTCTAATTAATTTATTGTGAACCCTAGATCTTTTCCCAGAGTTGGGGTATCATCCCCAAAACAGAACTATGCATGTAAGGATAAAGGTTTATTTTCCCTCCCCCTCTGGTTTACTCAGGCAGCATCTACTAAGAAATTCAGCACCTGTGCATCTCAGTGACAAATGGTCACTTAAGACTTACCTTTCCCATGAGTCTCCAGATCTGGGAATTGAGCAGATTCACCTTTTTTTTTTTAATTTTTTAAATGTTTGTTTATTTTTGAGAGACAGGGCATGAGTGGGGGAGGGTCACTGAGAGAGGGAGACACAGAATCCCAAACAGGCTCCAGGTTCTGAGCTGTCAGAGCCCAACACAATCAAAACCCTCCAACCGTGAGATCATGACCTGAGCAGAAGTCAGATGCTTAACCGACTGACCACCCAGGTACCCTGGGCAGAGTCACCTTTAATGCAAAACTATATGATCCTCAAATGACTTTTTCTTTTCTTTCTTTTTTTTTTTTTTTTTTGGTCTTAGTGTGTTTTAAGGATGTGATAGGTTAATTCCGTGTTTTCCAGCCAGAGATTCAAAGGAGCTAAATCAGTACGCTTTCAGACAACTGAATGTAAAACCCTTCTAGGCAGCTGTTGAAATCCATGCCCCTATTTACTTCCAGTATTTTCCTGCAAAAACGGGGAGAAATGTGGATGACTGTTTTAAGTTCTCAGGAGCTCTGATGTTCCAGAAGGCTGGCAGTTCCAGAGCCGTTTCGGTGGCAGTGTGCTCCCAACAGTAGCGAGCCAGGGCTTCTTCCCCCAGTGTGGTTTTCTATAGGAAGAGAGAAGGCACAGGCGCTCAGGGCTCCAGAATAGAGAGTTACCTGTACTGCTGGCCACCTTAGGGCACCAGAACTTGGGACAAAACACTAACGAACTTCTTAAACGTTTGTGCTACCTGTAACTAGTTGTATGTCTGTCCTGTTAGTAAGCTCGGTAACATTACCACGTTACGAATGTATTTACACCATTTGCTTCAGGTTACGAAGCACTATTGTTTCCCTCTTTTTACTATTTATAGTATTCCTTTCTTACAACACTTTTTAAAAACACTTTTTAATGTTTGTTTATTCTTGAGAGAGACAGATAGTGAGTGGGGGAGGGCAGAGAGAGAGGGAGACACAGAATCCAAAGCAGGCTCCAGGTTCTGAGCTGTCAGCACAGAGCCTGACACAGGCCCCAAACCTACAACCTGTGAGATCATGACCTGAGCAAAGTTGGCCCCCTAACCTACTGGGCCACCCAGATGCCCCTCCCAACACTATTAATAAAAACGAAACGATAGAAATAAGCACATGGAAACCTTCGAAGCTGATGTCTAAGCCCTATTGATTCCCTGGCCCAAATGACAATTGAGTTCTAAGGTCTAGAAAAAAATTGAGACTTGCTATTGGTGGAAGGTGTTGACCCTGTGGAGAAACAGTATGTACCTTGGCCTCATGATGCACACTGGGCTACTGTGGCCCAGAGTGAAGCACTATTTGTTTCTTATTTAAAAAAAAAAAATAAGAAAGGAAATTCTTGATTTTTTTAACAAAAAAAGATGCTTACTCAATGCAAAATGCCACTGTGTTGTAAAACGTGAGACAGACAGACATGCCATGCATTTCCTCCAAGGTTGCTAACATTATTTTATGGTAGCTTCACATTATGGGAGAGTTTAATATGCCTTGGGGGCAGTTCGAACCGAACATAATGCCATTCCATTTAAAACTAAATCCTAGATACGCAAATGATGATTTTCTTTAAAATTGTTCACAAAATGGGGTTTTCAGTAGCACAGTAATGAATGTGGTTACCAATCATATACCTACCTGTCCTGAATTATAGCAAAAAGTGGCTGAACTTATAACATTATTGATAGTGCTGTATATGCCGTAATAGAATCTAGAATGCACTAAACCTGCAAAAACCTGTCTGGCAATAGAACAGTAAGAAAGGAGGAATTGATTTTCCACACTTTATTCTAAAAAGTTTTAAAGTTCTCAAGTACAAACTAGCCAAATGAAAAAAATAACATCAACCACAACCTAAGGTGCTTTCCAAAAGAATGACAAACTGTTGCAGGCCAAAACAGCACTATGGTATCTCTAATTCAGTAAGGACAGTGAAACTTTCGGTTCACTAATAAATCCTGAGTAAGCTATTGGTGAAAACAGAACTTGTTTTAGCCACGAAGGAAAGAATATTTTACTACAGAGGCAAAATGTGCCAAGACCTGGCATGTCTGTGCATAAACTGCTGGTCATGACTGCCTTCACGGGCTGCTGTTGCATTTCCACATGGTCCGGCAACATGGACTGCACTTCGGTGACGACTGGGGAACATGCCATCCCCTCCGTCACTGGGATGGAGTACAGAAGGCTTCCTGGGACTTTGTGACAGCGATCCCGGATTATGAACACCCAGGACATACAAAACTTAGAGGCACTCAGGTCTCAAAAGTTGATTACAAATAACACTCTGGGCATTCCCGGTCCATGGGAGAAGAGAGTCGAGCTGACACACAAATGAATCTTCACTCATTCGTTCACTCCTGCCCTTTCTTTCTCTCTCTTCCTTTATGGCTTCAGTCAGACTAGGTTGCTGACTGAAAGGCTCACCTGGTGGGTGCTAAGGTGGCAGCAGGAACCCAGGGAATTTACATACCTAGATGTGGGCAGGCCAGCACCATGGTGGGTCCCGATGATCTCTTTCCACAGGGCAGGGGATGCCATGCACAGAGCTGCAGGCACAAGGGTCTGGCTTTAAGCCCTGGTGGAAAGTGCCTGGGAAGGCCGCACCTGCCTCGACCCAGCAGGCTGGGGCTTAGGCTGCATCCCTGCAGCTCAGGGAGTTGGTGAGCAGGGAGGAAGGCAGAAGACCAGGTTTAGAAACTAGGGCTCAGGAGTGAGGATTTAAAGGAAGCTGAGCCTCCATGGACACTTGGGGTTGAACTCAGCCACCTGAGCCTGCTGTTGAAGGGCTACATATCTGGACAGGGAGGGGCATGGTTCAACTGGTGAATGTCAGTGTCCAAGTCCAGCTGAGGGGAGGTGGGAGGCAGGCGAGACCCAGGGAGAGATGTGTGAGTAATAGGTTAAAAATGTGTCCTCTCATGCTTCCTCCACCTGCGGGAAAAGCCTCCCCACTGTGTCTCAAAGGTCTTCTACTCAGAAAATAGAGCTCCGTGTGCCCATGACAGATTCCTACATGGTTGCCTTCGGCATTTCTTGATATTGCTTTTGCTGATGTGACAGAGAGAGGAGATTGGCCAAAACTAAATGAGGAAAGAGCTGATGAGAAGTGCTTTAAATTAGGAGACACGAGACAGGTGGTAAACCCAAGATAATCTGACCCAGAATCTAACATAAATACTTCTTTTTCCTCTGCAGCCCAAAGACAGTTTCACTACCAGGAGACAAGGCTCAGCTCTCCGGAGGTCCTTTGCATTTGACTGTGGCTGCTTCGCTGTTCTTTCATTCCCATTCGGGCACCAGACTGAAAATGTGAAGAAACCAGGGGTGCCTGGGTGACTCTGTTGACTGGGCATTCAACTCTTGATTTCAGCTCAGATCATGATCTCAGGGTTTGTGAGATCGAGCCCCGTATGCGGCTCTGAAGAAACAGTGAGAAGTCCTAACATTTCTTCATGCTCATCAACCATTTCAAGGATTTGTGGATTTCAGGATAGAAAACTCTCCTTCTATCCCTTCCCAGGTAAAGCCTCTTTTTGCTCATGGTCCACCCAGAACATGGGCACATCTGCATGTCTCTGAGATGGTTGTATTCAAGACAGTTCATGATAGCTTGATTCGTAATAGCCCCCGAATGTAAAACAACAAATGCCCATCAGGAGATGAATGGATACATAAGCTATATAGTACTGAGGAACTGAATATCTACCGTATTAAAAAGAAAATTTACTATGACATGGAACTCCTGGATGAATCAGTCTGACTTTATATGAAGATCAAGAACGGACAAAACTAGTCATGCTAGCACAAGTTAGAATCCCGGTTGTCTCAGCTAAATACCCGAGTGTCTAAGAAGGATGAGGTGGGCGGCGACAGAAAGGCAGTAGAGCAAGAAGCTGCAGGGCCCAGAAGCCCAACACCGGCCGCCTTGTGCCTGGGCATGCTGCGCTCACAGGCTGAGTACAAGACTGTGGCTCCTGGGTCCTCACCCCGCACCTGGACAAACAGCACTTGTATGTCGCTGTGGACAGGCCCGCCGCCTTCTTAGATGTTCTGGCCCCGCCCTATGACCCAGCCAATGGCCTGGACTGCCAGGATTACTGTCTGCTGTGGCCCTTCAGGGACAAGGAGGCCCCTCCCCGGCCAGTGACCTGCCCAGAGAGTGTGTCTCCAGGAGACCCCACAAGCCAATGACTTCGGGTGCCAGGGGGACCCCTATCCAGGTCCCGAAGTCTTCCCTTGAAGACGCCAGCGCCCGGCTGCTGTGGGCCAAAGATCTGCCCTGTTCATGTCTGGGCCTGGCTGCCAGAACCCACGGTAAGTGCTGTCTCCCTACCCCCAGGCCTCGGCGTCCTGGAATGGGCTGGAGCCATGGGAAGCGGGGCGACTGCAGTCCGGCCACACAAGCTAACGGGTTAAGGGGTGGGGGAGGCAGTTAGGCTAGTTCGTTTCCTGGCTCTGTCACTGCCCCCAGATTTTGAATTGGGGGGAGGGGAGGCAGGGGACTATCCTAAAGCATGAAGAAGATTTTTCTCTGTTCCTTACACTATACAAAATACACTAAATGCCCCGACACCCTCTACCCAGGTACATAGGATTTGTACTCCTTATTGTTATAGTTCTAACTTACTGACTGCATGACCGAGTGGTTTGAATTGTTTTTAGTTCGTGATTGGTAAAAACTAGGTTTAAAAAGATGAACTACTATTTAAAGTGAGCAGTCCTAATTAATTTATTGTGAACCCTAGATCTTTTCCCAGAGTTGGGGTATCATCCCCAAAACAGAACTATGCATGTAAGGATAAAGGTTTATTTTCCCTCCCCCTCTGGTTTACTTGGGCAGCATCTACTAAGAAATTCAGCACCCATGCGTCTCAGTGACAAATGGTCACTTAAGACTTACCTTTCCCATGAGTCTCCAGATCTGGGAATTGAGCAGATTCACCTTTTTTTATTTTTAATTTTTTAAATGTTTGTTTATTTTTGAGAGACAGGGCATGAGTGGGGGAGGGTCACTGAGAGAGGGAGACACAGAATCCCAAACAGGCTCCAGGTTCTGAGCTGTCAGAGCCCAACACAATCAAAACCCTCCAACCGTGAGATCATGACCTGAGCAGAAGTCAGATGCTCAACCGACTGACCACCCAGGTACCCTGGGCAGAGTCACCTTTAATGCAAAACTATATGATCCTCAAATGACTTTTTCTTTTCTTTCTTTTTTTTTTTTTTTTGGTCTTAGTGTGTTTTAAGGATGTGATAGGTTAATTCCGTGTTTTCCAGCCAGAGATTTAAAGGAGCTAAATCAGTACGCTTTCAGACAACTGAATGTAAAACCCTTCTAGGCAGCTGTTGAAATCCATGCCCCTATTTACTTCCAGTATTTTCCTGCAAAAACGGGGGGAAATGAGGATGACTGTTTCAAGTTCTCAGGAGCTCTGATGTTCCAGAAGGCTGGCAGTTCCAGAGCCGTTTTGGTGGCAGCGTGCTCCCAACAGTAGCTACCCAGCACTTCTTCTCCCGGTGTGGTTTTCTATAGGGAGAGAGAAGACGCAGGCGCTCAGGGTTTCAGAATAGAGAGTTACCTGTACTGCTGGCCATCTTAGGACACCTGAACTTGGGACAAAACACTAACGAACTTCTTAAACGTTTGTGCTACCTGTAACTAGTTGTATGTCTGTCCTGTTAGTAAGCTCGGTAACATTACCTTGTTTACGAATGTATTTACACCATTTGCTTCAGGCTACGAAGCACTATTGTTTCCCTCTTTTTTCTATTTATAGGATTCCTTTCTTACAACACTTTTTAAAAACACTTTTTAATGTTTGTTTATTCTTGAGAGAGACAGATAGTGAGCGGCAGAGGGCAGAGAGAGAGGGAGACACAGAATCCAAAGCAGGCTCCAGGTTCTGAGCTGTCAGCACAGAGCCTGACACAGGCCCCAAACCCACAAACTGTGAGATCATGACTTGACAAAGTCAGCCCCCTAATCTACTGGGCCATCCAGATGCCCCTCCCAACACTATTAATAAAAACGAAACGATAGATAGAAACACATGGAAACCTTCGAAGCTGATGTCTAAGCCCTATTGATTCCCTGGCCCAAATGACAATTGAGTTCTAAGGTCTAGAAGAAATTGAGACTTGCTATTGGTGGAAGGTGTTGACCCTGTGGAGAAACAGTATGTACCTTGGCCTCGTGATGCACACTGGGCTACTGTGGCCCAGAGTGAAGCACTATTTGTTTCTTTTTTTTTTTAAATAAGAAAGGAAATTCTTGATTTTTTTAACAAAAAAAGATGCTTACTAGATGCAAAATGCCACTGTGTTGTAAAACATGAGACAGACAGACATGTCATGCATTTCCTCCAAGGTTGCTAACATTATTTTATGGTAGCTTCACATTATGGGAGAGTTTAATACACCTTGGGGGCAGTTCGAACCAAACATAATGCCATTCCATTTAAAACTAAATCCTAGATACGCAAATGATGATTTTCTTAGAATAATGTTCACAAAATGGGGTTTTAAATAGCACAATAATGAATGTGGTTACCAATCATATACCTACCTGTCCTGAATTATATAGCAAAATGTTGCTGAACTTATAACATTATTGATAGTGCTGTATATGCCATAATAGAATCTAGAATGCACTAAACCTGCAAAAACCTGTCTGGCAATAGAACAGTAAGAAAGAAGGAATTGATTTTTCAAACTTTATTATAAAAACTTTTAACGTCCTCAAGTACAAACAAGCCAAATGTAAACAACAACCACAACCACAACCTAAGGTATTTTCCAAAAGAATAACAAACTGTTGCGGGTCAAAACAGCACTATGGTATCTCTAATTCAGTAAGGACAGTGAAACTTTCGGTTCACTAATAAATCCTGAGTAAGCTATTGGTGAAAACAGAACTTGTTTTAGCCACGAAAGAAAGAACATTTTACTACAGAGGCAAAATGTGCCAAGACCTGGCATGTCTGTGCATAAACCGCTGGTCATGACTGCCTTCACGGGCTGCTGTTGATTTCCACATGGTCCGGCAACATGGACTGCACTTCAGTGACGACTGGGGAACATGCCATCCCCTCCGTCACTGGGATGGAGTACAGAAGGCTTCCTGGGACTTTGTGACAGCGATCCCGGATTATGAACACCCAGGACATACAAAACTTAGAGGCACTCAGGTCTCAAAAGTTGATTACAAATAACACTCTGGGCATTCCCGGTCCATGGGAGAAGAGAGTCGAGCTGACACACAAATGAATCTTCACTCATTCCTTCACTCGTGCTTGTTCTTACTTTCTCTTCCTTTAAAGAAAAAAAGAAAGAAAAGTAAGAGCTCCTATAGCAGTGTAACCTTGACCTCGGTTCTAAGTCATGATGAAGCCTTACTGTCCTAGGGCAGTGGGAAAGGTCAGCACCCCTAATGAGGTTCAGCTTATTTCTGTTTTAAAGCTGGACTCTGAGGTGAAATGTGAACTTACCAAGTACTAGTGTCCAAACATGCTTGGCCAGTTATGGCTTCAGTCAGACTAGGTTGCTGACTGAAAGGCTCACCTGGTGGGTGCTAGGGTGGCAGCAGGAACCCAGGGAATTTACATGCCTAGATGTGGGCAGGCCAGCACCATGGCGGATCCCGATGATCTCCTTTCACACGGCAGAGGATGCCATGCACAGAGCTGCAGGCACAGGGGTCTGGTTTTTTTTTTTTTTCCCATAACTTTTTATTGTCAAATTGTTTTCCATACAACACCCAGTGTTCTTCCCCATAAGTGCCCTCCACCATCACCACCCCCTCTTTCCCCCCCTCCCCCTTCCCCTTCAACTCTCAGTTCATTTTCAGCATTCAATAGTCTCTCAGGTTTTGCATCCCTCTCTCTCCCCAACTCTCCCTCCTTCCTCCGCTTCCCCTGGTTCTCCATTAGGTCTCTCCTGTTTTCCTGCTAGACCTATGAGTGCAAACATATGGTTTCTGTCCTTCTCTGCCTGGCTTACTTCGCTCAGCATGACACCCTCAAGGTCCATCAACTTTCCTACAAAGGGCCATATGTCATTCCCTCTCATTGCCATGTAGTACTTCATCGTGAATATATACCACATCTTCTTGATCCATTCGTCAGGTGATGGACATTTAGGCTCCTTCCATGTTTTGGCTATTGTTGACAGTGCTGCTATGAACATTGGGGTACATGTGCTCCTATGCATCAGCATTTCTCTATCTCTTGGGTAAATCCCCAGCAATGCTATTGCTGGGTCATAAGGGAGTTCTATCGATAGTTTTTTGGGGAACCTCCACACTGTTTTCCAGAGCGGTTGCACCAGTTTACATTGCCACCAACAGTGTAAGAGGGTGCCCATCTCTCCACACCCTCGCCAGCATCTATAGTCTCTTGTTTTGTTCATTTTAGCCACTCTGACTGGTGTGAGGTGGTATCTCAGTGTGGTTTTCATTTGTGTTTCCCTGATAATGAGTGATGTTGAGCATCGTTTTATGTGTCTGTAGGCCATCTGGATGTCCTCTTTGGAGAAGTGTCTGTTCATATCTTCTGCCCACTTCTTCACTGGATTATTTGTTTCGTGAGTGTGAAGTTTGGTGAGTTCCTTGTACATTTTTGATATTAGCCCTTTATCTGATATGTCATTTGCAACTATCTTTTCCCATTCTGTCGGTTGCCTATTAGTTTTCTTGATTGTTTCCTTTGCCTTGCAGAAGCTTTTTATCTTGATGAAATCCCAAGGGTTCAGTTTTTATTTCATTTCCCCTGCCTTTGAGGATGTGTCAAGTAGGAGATTGCTGCGGTGGAGGTCCAGGAGGTTTTTCCCTACTTTCTCCTCGAGAGTTTTGATGGTTTCCTGTCTCACGTTCAGGTCCTTCAGCCATTTTGATTTTATTTTTGTGTATGGTGTAAGAGACTGGTCTAGTTTCATTCTTCTACATGTTGCTGTCCAGTTTTCCCAGCACCACCTGCTAAAGAGGCAGTC
>PISW01016549.1:0-12859 GCA_004023785.1 Mungos mungo | reverse complement strand
CCCACCTGTCAGGCCCGGGCTGCTGGGGACGGATCGAGACTCCGGGAGCCGGTGGCATTTAGAGGCCGCGGCGGAGCCAGGGAGCGCGTGGTCTCTGCCACCCATGCTGGGCCCTGGACGTGGCTCTTCCCGGGGGTGGGGGGGGGGAACGCGGGGCTGCCGAGTGCAGGGCAGGAGGAGCTCTGTGCATGCATGTGTGCACGTGTGCACAGGCATGATGTGTGTCCCTGTGCACATGAGCGTGTGATGTGTGCGTGCTCACACGTGTGGGGTTCGAGGCTGTCCCGGGCTTCCCGTGGCTCCCCGGCCACCTCTCCCAGGCTGTTGCCTCTCATTACTGTTTTTTCTTTCTTTTTTTAGGTTTATTTATTTATTTTGAGAGAGAGAGAGAGAGAGAGAGAGAGAGAGAGAGAGAGAGAGAGAGAGAATGAATGAGAATCTGAAGCAGGCTCTGAGCTGTCAGAGAGCCTGATGCACGGCTCAAACTCACAAACTGTGAGATCCTGACCTGAGCTGAAATCGAATCGGGTGCTTAGCAGACTGAGCCCCCGAGGTGCCCCTCGTTCCTATTTTCTGTGCAGGTGCATAGAGCATCGTGGCCCACCTGCTCCCAGAGGGGCATCCGGTGATGTGGAAGGGGGAGGCTGGGGGCGCAGCTGGGTGGGACCCCCGCCCGGATGATGGACTCCTCGGGACCCTTCTGGATGCTTCCAGGAGGCTTCTCCCAGTTGGTGCACTACTCTGCCTCCAGGTGAGATCACCGATGTGGCTCTGGCACCTCCTGCTGCTCCCTCTGCAGGGGGGTCCCCGAAGCTGTCCCCACCCGGCTTTGCCTTGGGACCTGACTCGGGGGAGGGGGTGTCAGAGGGCAAAGTGACTTTATAGGATTTTGCCTTCTGATTGTCCCCAGCATCCGAGCCTTTGCAGTACTGGAAGGAGGGGGAAAGGCACTTGGGGGCCGGGCCCAGGCCCAAGTCATGAAGAGCCCTCCAGGGGGCCTGGTACCATGGGCTGGGGCTCCGTGAACTTCCCTTCAGGTCCTTGTCACCGCCATAAATTCTTTCTTTAGAAAAATACAAACTGTGCATGAGAAACAGTGCTTAGAGGCCATGCTTGCAGCCCCCTCACGGAGCTGAAGCGTGAGGCGCGGGTCCCGGCCTCTGGCCCAGGCCGCAGGAGGCAGATGCACCCGCCGCCCCAGCGCCCCAGGCCTCTGCCCTCCCTGTCTGGAGCTGGCCTCGGGCCCGGCCACACCTGTGCCAACGTCCTGACCCTCTGCTCCGGCCGAGGGATCCACAGCAGCTCTGCCCCCTTGCACCCGCTTCGTCCCTGTCCTCTGGGGCTGGGGACCTGGGGGTGCCCTACCCCTTGTTCCACGGGCCGCTCTGCCTACCCCCCAACACTTGCTGGACCTCCCCTGGCTGAGCCAACAGGGGAAGGGGGTTGGGGCTGCCGGGCGGCTCGGCTGCCTCCGCTCCTCCGTTCGGTGGACTTTCTCTGAGCTCTCTGTGCGCTGCCACCTCTGACTGGGACGTGGTCCTGAGTGTGTTCACAGCCTGGCAGGGAGACAGCACAGAAAAAGTGGCTTCCCAGCAAACTGTCCCAGCAGACTGTCCCGTGCAGGGCTGTGCAGTTGGGGCAGGAAAGGCCCAGAGGCGGAACTGGTATCACCATGTCCCTTCCCCTGCCCAAGCAGACATCACTAATCGAATGCTGCCCTGCTTGTCCTCTGAGGAGCAGTTCTGCTCCCTGCTCCAGGGTGAATCTTTCCCAGGCTGGTTGTGGGTGTGTCCTGCCAGAGACGCCAGCTGGCCGTGGGCGTCCTTCCCATGGGGCTGCACCGCCCCCGCCCCCCGGCCTCGGAAGCCCAGAGCTTTGTGCCCCAGCCCTGCAACCTCTCCCTGGCCGGGGCCATGGGCCTCCCCCCCAGGCAGGAATGCTGCACAGGCCAACCCAAACCTTGGTGTGCAACCTTCAGAATGTCCGTGTTGTCCGCTGGCTGGTGGTGGGGCCGCATCACACCGGGCCCGCCCCGGCCCTCCCACCGCCCCTGGAGATGTGACCTCTCACCCCCAGGGGCTCATGGGCCTGGCTGAGGCCACTCAGCTTGCACATGTGACCGTACACTGAGGGCCAGGGACAAGGGACCTGGAGACAGCCTTTCTGACCTCCTCCTCCACTGAGCTTCTGGAGGGCAGGAAGGCACCTGCGGTCAGCCCTGCATGAGGAGGGCCTGGCCTCCCTTCTCCTGGGTCACAGTTTCTGCCACTGATGTCAAGGGCCAGCAGCTCTCAGGGGCCTGGTGTCAGAGCTCGTCCAGACTTGGTCTCAGCCACCAGTGGGTACAGGGTTGGCTCTGTGCCCTGGGCCAGTCTGATGGCCAGGCCCCACCTGGGGGGGAGGGGTCCCAGGGCTGAGCAGCTTCACCCACCTGCTGGGGCTGGACCGGGGATGAGCAAAGCTGGGGGCCCCTGGCCCCCTGGCTCCAGAGCCAGTTCTTGGGGGTACCTCTGTGACTCCCTAGCCTCCTTGCACCACTGCCCTCCTCAGAGAGGAGGGTGGCAAACCCTGCCTGCAGGGGTGAGGCCCCCAAGGGGACAGGGCTGCAGGATTTAATGCAGGTGGCACAGCGCCTGACTGGGCCCTGGCCCGTCAGCAAGGCTGGACCAGGGGTCGCCCCTGCTGGGGCCTCGACAGCTCCCCAGCACGCGTGCCCCTGCAGTCAGCTGCACGGGCCCCCACTGGATGGAAACTGCCAGAAGCCAGAAGCCACAGCTGCTGTCCACACCAGGCGGGGAGCAGGGAGCTGGAGCACAGGTCCGAGGGCCAGACTCCCGGTGGACTGCGGGCTTCCTTCTGCCCTCGGGGCATCTCCCGGACTGCGGCTCCGCATCTGCCGCCCCTCAGGGCACGCCTGCTGCTCCAGGAACGCTGGGCCTCCTCCCTCGGGGCCAGCAAAACCACCGTCCTGCTCCTTGTCCCCCTGATGCCCGCCTCTGTGGGGCGGCACCGAGCGAGGTCCCTCCGTGGAGACTCCCAGCGTCAGAGGCCCGTCCCTGAGGCCGGCCCCCGGGGGTCCCTGGAGGGGCGGGCGATGAGGGGTTCTGTCGCCCCCACTGTGTGGTCTGAGGACCCAGCTCTGGTCCTGCGCGGTGATTCCCCACAGGCCTGGTTCCATGTGCGCTGCCCGGAGCCATGCAGACGGCAGACGGCAGGCGGAAAACGATTTCTCCAGAAAGGCCTCCAAGGACAGACAGACGCTCAGGCCCAGAGCCTCACCCCTCCACGAACGCCCTGGCCTGCTCGGCCCCTCAGGGCACCTGCTCTGGTCTGAGTGGGGAGAGGCTGGGCTGCGCTCCCTGTGGGGTCTTGGGTGTGGCCTTGGCTTAGCCTCAAGGGAGAAGGCCTTTCCAGGGGGACCTGCGGCACCCAGACCACGTGAAGGCCGGCACAGCCTGGGCGGGGACACAGAATTGTCCTCACTCTGTTACCCGGATACTTGAACGGCCAACCGGAGGCCTCTGGGTGGGAAGCAGCAGGTCTGTCTGCGAATTTAGAGCGTCCTTGCCCTGGGAGGGGAGGGAGGAAGGAGGTGCCTGCCAGCTTGCTGGAAGTTCATGTCCAGACCCCGTGGGAGTGATATTTAAACGACCCCAAGCCCTCTGGCCTGAGAGGGGTTGTGAGGGCCAGGCCTGGGCTCGGCCCTGCTGCTCAAAGCCGTCCATGACTTCCGGGGCCTTTCCACGTGGGCCCTGGCTCCCCGTTGCACGGCCAGCCTGGGGTCTGAGGGGCAGAAGCGGCACGTACATACACACGCACACAAATGTGCACATGGATGCACGCACGCTCACGTGCACGCACACAGGCACTTTTACACACAGCGGAGATGCACACGGGCACAGGGCACAAATACACACAGGACACACCCTTGAAAACCTCCCCAGGGCCCCTGCAGCCCTCCGACAGGTCGCGGTCATGGGGGCCTCTGGGTGCTCCGTGCACAGGCGCTGGGGGTAGGACACGATGTGTGCGTGGCTGTGACCACGGCAGGTCTGTGCATGTGTGTGTAAGTGCAGAGCGTGGGGAGGACCCGCTGGCGTGTGTGTCGAGCATGGCTGCTGGGAGTGAGCACACGCGTGGCTGCAGCCTCACGCACCTGCCCGTGTCCCCGACACACGCATCCTCCTCTGCACCTGTGCCAGGGGCCTGAGCGTGGGGCCGAGGCCGGGGGCCGCTGCCCGGGGCGACCACAGTCCCGAGTCACCAAGGACGTGGGGCAGCCTCCCCTGCCGCCCGCAGGCGCTCGTGTGGCTGCCCCAGAGCCCGGGGTCAGGGGCCTGGTCCCCGCGGCGGCCCCGTCTCGGCTGACAGGCTGGCATTTCCCTTCCTGTTTGCTCTTTCTTCTCCCTGACGCGCCGACAAGCGCAACCGTGCTCCCTGACAGACGGAAATATCAGACCCGAAGAGCGGGGACAAAGCAGGCTTTAAACTTTAACGAGAGGCCGTAATGGAAATAAAATGTAAAGCTCCCCGTCAAATGTGGGGTTTCTGTTTTATCGGAGAAAAAGTGCCCTAAATAATAAATAAACCACGTGTGTTTCAGTTCTTTTATGTGCGTGAATATTTAAAACATGCAAAAATGTGGAAGACGCATTTGCTGGAAACAAAAGGAAACACGTATTTAACTCCGAAGATGAATAAATGGAGGGAGGTGCGGGCCGGAGATGGTGAAAGCAGAGCGGACACACGCCTGGGGCCGGCGGGGGCGGGGGCGGCGCGTGAGTGGGTCTGGGGACAGGCCTCCTGGCGCCGGGTCTCAGGTCCGCCCGGCTCCCCTGCCCAGCGTCTGCCCTCCGTGGGCCCCAACACACGCCCGTCCCGCCTCCTCTCCTCTGAGCACCTGCACCCGGGTTAGCCGGTGCCGCGTGTGCTCGCCCAGGCTGCGTGAGCTCGGGCATGCCCGAGCGGGGACCAAGGCCCCCGGCCCTCCAGGATTGGGCTCCCTCACTGCCCGCAGGCCAGAGGCCCCAAGTCCGGGGGTCGGCAGGACGCCCTCCCCCCTGAGCTCAGCGAGGCCCCCGGGGGCTCCAGGTGGCCCTCCAGCGCCTGCTTCCTGAGTCTCCTCTGGGAGAGGCCGGCCTGGGGCCCTCCCGCCCTCATGTTAACCCAAGGGCGTCCGCTGGCAAAGACTCTCCCTCCAAATCAGGCCACATTCCCAGCTACCTGGGGTGGGGACGCAGACACATCTTTCAATTCAACCCACAGCACCCGTGCGCCATGAAGCACCCAGGGCCTTTCTGGGGCGGGGTCCCTCGCCGGCCTGTGGGCGGGGTCCTCTCGGGGCCCCCACCTTCCCTCCCCTCCCCCCGTCAGCCACAGGCCACTGCAACTACCCGGCGCTCTCTGTCCCTCCGACCCCTCTCAATCTGGAGAAGCCGGTGGTGGGGGGGGGCTCTGAGGACTCATGGGCACCAGTTTTCCAAAACCCTGCTATGTCCTGGAGTGTGTCTGCCACGGTCACAGGTGGAGACGGGCGGTCCCTGCGCTGGGGGCCCAGCGCTGCTGGCTGACTGAGTGGACGTGCGGCAGCTCCGGCGTGGGCGCTGGCAGGGGTGGGGTGGGGGGGCTGCAGAGTCTCTGCCGGCCACCTGCCCTCCCCGGTCACACAGCCGTGGCCCCTGCCCCCGCACACCCCTGGTGACATTCTTGGTTAGAGGGACACAGGCTGGTGAGGGGAACCCATTTTCACGTGGGCCTCGTCGGATTGCCTGCAGGAGGAGGTGGTGTGTTCCAGGACCCAGTCTGGCCTTGGCCTTGGCCTCGTGCCAACGAGAGAGGGCTGATTCTGGAGCCCGGGAAACGGTGTGTGTTTTGGTTTCGTGTGGCTCCCGCGGCACGTGCATGCGACGGCCCTCGCTGGCCCCGTCCGGTCGGGCGCTTGGCCAGCCCCGGCCCTGCTCCCCTCCCCGGTCTGTGCTGGGGTCACGAGGGCCACGTTGCCCGGCAGTCTCGGCCCCATTACCCTGCGATCCTGGAAGCCCGCTATTGCTTTTAATGATAATTCCTTTTGCTCACCCACCCCGAGGTCTCCCCGAGTAACCGGTCAATTATTCATCGCCCGGCCCTCCCCGGGGCGGAGAGGCGGCGGAAAGCCTCCCGGGCCGCGGGCCGCTTTCTGGTGTCGCTGCATTAAATTTTAAACTCCGTCACGCCAGGGGCCGGCCCCTTCCAGACCTGAGGGGGGTCAGGCCAGAGGGACTGTGAGTTCTTGAGTCTTCCCGGCAGGACGGCCCAGGAGTGCCGGGGACAGAGCAGAACCCCAGGCTCCCGGGGGGAAGAAGTTTCCAGACCTGCAAGCACACCAGGCAGCTCGAGAGGGGGATTATCACATTTGCTTCTAGTCCCCTCGGAGGCCGGGAGGGAGCGGCCGGAGAGGAGGAAGCTGCCGGTTTGCGAGTGGGGAAACTGAGGTGTGGCTTCCTCTAGAGGGTCCCTAGGGGCCCGGGAAGGGTCTTTGCCGAGCCCCCCCTCCCCCGGCCCAGGCAGCCAGGCCGATGCGCCTGAGCGCTCCCGGGACGGCAGCCGAGGCCCAGGCCGTTCTCATTACAGCCAGACAGACCCCTGTGAAATCGGAACACTAACAACATCATTTACATCAGCAGCGTCGCGGCAACACGGCCTACGATGGTGTTTTACGCGCTGCATGTGCACCATAAATATTTCCATAAAAACAGGCATTAAAATATAAAAGTGGGCCCCCAAATATCAGAAGCTGGGTGGGGGGGACACACAGCCGAGCCATGTGGCCGCCTGCTTGGCGGTGCAGCTGGGCCGGGCCCTCCCCGTGGGCGGGAGAGGCTGGGCGGCGCCCCTGACCTCCCTCTCCACTGAGGGGAGGGGTGGAGAGCAGAGCCACACTGGGCTGAGCACCCCACCCCTGCCCGGCCTCGGCCCTGCCCACAGGCTGTCTCCACCCCTCCCGGGGCTGCCCCTCCTTGGCCCCAGCCTCACACTCCCTCCAGGCCGACCCTTCCCAGCCCAGCCCCAAGTCAAGGTGGACCCGGGTGGCAGGGTCGGTGCCCCGGACCACACTCCTCAGAGCCTGGGGCCCTCGTTCCTTCCGCTGCGCCTGTGAGCGTGTTTGCTAACTCATCCACGCTCCGTAGCTGTCTCGAGGGGCGTTGGCACAGAGAAGTTAAGCAACTTGGCCAGGGGCACACAGCTAGGAAGTGGGGGGTGGAATTTGAACCCAGCTGCCTGGCTCCAGACCCCAAAGGTCCCCCGAGCACCCCGTACGGCGGAGGCCCCTCCTCTCTGACCACCCCTAACCTGGGCCACGCTGTGCCCTCCAGCAGTCTCGGCCCATTTGCTGCAGGTTCCGGTTCTCTGAGGTCTCCCGGGAGCTGGAGGCTCGGCTTGTCCCTGGCAAGGGGGGGCCTTCTATGCAGCTGCCCAGGCAGAGCCCCCAACACCCCCAACCTGTCCCTGGTCCGGTGCCCCGGCCTCCCTTCGCCTCCCAGAGGGCCACCCTGCCTGGCACACCGCCCCCTTCTGGCCCTGGACGGAGCCCTGGCCCCGCCTCTGAGATTCCCCATCCCACTGCACCCCCCCCCCCCGCCCTTCCTAGCCAGGCCGGAGCATGTGCTGTCCCTCAGTCACTGCCACCAGCACCCTCCTTCCTGTCCTCGGCTCTGGGACACTTCCCTGCAGGTCCCCAGAGGACACGCAAGCTCACTGTGGACACTCAGGTTAGGTGCCTGTCTGAGCCGGCCCGGGGGAGGTGGCTGAAGAAAGAGGGGCTGGGGGAGAAACGCCAGCCCCGCACCCCCTGCCCCTCATGCCCCTCAGCCCATCCTGCCAACTTGCGCCCAGGAAGCCTCGCGCCTGGAGCCCCCTGGTGGCGAGAGGCCGCCACTGCAGCGGGCTGTCCTGGGCGGGGTCTGCCCTCTGGGGTCCAGAGCTCCGCCCTTTGCGGGGCTGGAAGCCTGACGGGGCTGAGTTTAGTAAATAGGAGCCCCGCAAACCAGCTACATCTGAATTCGGATCAGCAACGAGTGACGGTGCCCCACGCAGCATCAGGACACACGGTGCGGTTGGCGCCCGTGTGGGAGTCGGTGGCCGGCCGTCCTGGACGTGGTCAGAGCCAACTCGGGCACGTGCACAGAATGGAGGGACGACCCGGGTGCAGCCTCAGAGCTGAGCTGTGTTCCCAGGGCCCCGCCCTCAGCCCCCCCCACCCCCCGCCAAGCCTCCCGCCGGAAGGAAACGTGTTTTATCTGAGGTTTGAGGCTCAAGCCGAGTCCTACCTGGTGGCCCACAGGCGCACAGGGGGCTCAGGCCGGTGCCTAGAGGAGTGTGGTCGCAGGAGAGTGACCGGGGGCCTGCCTGCAGCCCTGGAGCCCGTGAGTGTGTGACTTCACGGCCAAAGGGACTTTGCAGATGGGGTGCCATGAAGGATGTGGGGACGGGGAGTCAGGCCGAGTGTGGGGACCCAGTGTGGTCACTTTGGAGGGAGCTGGGGGTCAGGCGAGGACGTGTGGCTGTCGAAGCAGATGTCAGACTGATGGGGGCCGGAGCCGAGGACCGCAGGGCCTCCGGGCCCTGGTGACGCTGAGGCCACCCTGTCCCCGCTGTGAGCCCACGGTGAGGGCCGCCCCCCGCCCGGCTGGGCGGCCGGCCGAGTCCGGTCTGTCTTCCTGCAGTGCGTGACCGCGGGCACCGAGTTCACTTCTCTGGGCTGCGGTTTCCTCGTCTGTGAGCGAGGGGCCGTCGTCCCCACCTGAGGGCAGGGCGGGCAGACGGCCGAGGTGCAAGTCCTCTTACTGTCGGGGCAGCGTCTGTGCCCCAGACCCTCCGTCCAGCCAGGAGCCCGCGTCTTTAAGGCCAGGAAACAGTGTATGTTGCACACATTGTCTGTATGCACCCCACGCTGGGGGCCTTGTGTCTACACTGCAAACCGGAGTTTGTTACTTGGGGCGGGCTGCCGGCTGCGCGGCGGGCTGACTGGGCGCCTGGGGCCACAGCTGCACTCGTGAGGTTCTGCCGGGGCCGCATCTCACACGCATCGCCCTGGTCTCTGGGTCCCTTGCGGCGGACCCCTCCCCCACGGCCGGCGGTGTGGGGCCCAGGAGCAGGGTGCGGGCTCCTCGGCTGGTGCTGCCTCGGGGGCCGGGCCTGGGCTGCCGCTCCGGGGGGGGGCCGACGCGGCTGCAGAAACAAAGCCCGGACGCCCCCTCCCTTGGGTGCTGGAAACAGGGAGCCCTCTTGCTCTTGGTAGCTGGCGAGACCGCGTCCTGGGGGCCTGCTTCCGGGTGGGCTGGCGTCTCGGCGAGGAGAATCCGTCTGAGGTTGCCCGCAGCTCTTTCCCTGGGCCTCTCCTGATGTCCGAAGGGCGCTCGCCGGGATGGGCCGCAGACAGTGGGCTCGGCTGTGTCTTTTGGGTGTTTTCTCTGGGGGGAGGCATTAGGCAGGGGGTGGGCCCAAAGCAGCCTCTCCCTCTCCCCAGGGACATCCTGGGGACAGGCGGTGCCTGGAGTGTGACCCAGGGGGACGTGGAGCTGAGGGCCGGGCGGGTGGGACTTCCGGCCTGACCCCCGGCAGTCCGTTCTTCTGCCGCCTCGCAGACGGGACGGTCCTGCCTCTAAGCCCCTCCGTCCATGGAAGAACTGGAAATGCACCAAGGGACTTCTCCTCCGTGATTGCAAACAAAAGACAGAGAAGAGCCGAGGACACAACCTGAGAGAGACCTAGTCCACCTCGGGGTCCCCCGCGGGGGCCGGAACACGTGTGCAGAGGGTCCCAGCAGAGCCAGGGTGCCACCAGCTGCCCCCTGTCCCCTCCTGACAAGAACTGAGGCCCTGGGGGCCCGGGTCGGGTGTCTCTGGTTCTGTGAGTTCCCTGCCCCTTCTGGGACCAGAAAAGGGGTCCGTCTGCGCCACCAGCACGGAGGCCCCGGCATCTGTCGTCAGCCACCTGACTTAAGAAAGTGAACCCCCAGGTGGAGCCGGGGCGCCCGCAGCCCCGCCGGCCCTCCCGGCAAGACCGGTGACCCGAAGGGGTCCCCCCCCACCCCCCGCGCCCGGTGTCCGCAGCGATTCGGCACGCCGCGTAAAACCGCTCAGGGCAGTTACGTTTCCCAGATTGTTTTACAGCGAAACTCGGTGTCAATGTTATGCTTTGAAACATTTAAGAAACAACAGTTCACGGTCTCAGATCTTTACGGTCTGGAAGACCAAACACGGCGCACTCGCCCAGCTGGTGTTTGAAACTCAGGAGGAGCGCGGCGGCCTCACCCGGAGGACGGCCCGAGAAGAAAGAGCCCAAATCGCTCCAACGTGTTTCTGGTTTCACGTCCCCGCCCCGGGGACACGTGTCTGTTCGAAGCACACGGAAAGGGGACGTTTTCAGACGAGCGCACCTGGAACCCAAGCGAGAGGGCCCGGCCCACGGGGCCCCGGGGGTGGACACGGGCAGGGCCGGGACCCCGTGCCGCGTGCCTGTGCCCGGGGGGGTGTGGCCCTGCTTGGGCTGCACCGGGAGGGGGGCAGTTGGACGTCCCTTCTAATGCTCGGGGTTGGCAGACCCGTAGGCGCACGGACGGCCTTTCTGCCCATAATCAGAACAAACCCAGCACGAGAGTCAGCGAGAGATTCACATCCTGCGGTGTGTTCGCAGAGTCAGGGCCGTCGTCACCACCTCGGGGGCCCGCGGGAGCCCTGGTGCCAAGGTCGGAGGCCGATGGGAAAGCACCGCCTGCCGGCCGCTGCCCGGGGAGCCCTCTCGCCACCCCTGCTTACGCGGCCACCTGGTCCTCACGCGGCGCGGGGAGATTTCCGCAGACGGCGTCTTCCTGGGCTGGATGGCGGCTCAGAGCAGGTGTCTGCCGTCAACGCTAACTGTTCCGAGCGTCTGAGCCCGCGGCCAGCCAGGCCGTTTCCTTCGCCTGGAATGTCACGGAGGGCCCAAGGCCCCGCGCCCCCACCGCAGAGCTGCCGGCTCTGCCTCCGTGGCCTGATAAGGTGTCTGGGGGGAGGGGGGAGTGGCCCACAGCCGGCCGGTGGACAGACCTCACGTGGGCCTTGGCCCTGAATTCCAAGCAGTGGCCCGTCCTGGGAAGAGCCCAAGGCTCGTCCTGGGCCCTGGGGGCTTGTGCTGGGCCCTGGGGACATGTCTCAAGAACCAAGGCTACAGGGGTGACTCAAGACTCTACCCTCTGGAGGGGGGTGGGGAGCGGGCAGGGCGTGTGTGAATTCAAAAACCCGGCAGGTGACTGTAGTGTGACCTTGTGAATTCGTTTGCTGGGCTGTTAGAACAGACCCCACACCTGGCGGGCCCTCTTCTAGTGCCAGAGGTTGGCGGGGGGAGTCCAGGTGTGGGCAGGCTGGGTCCCCCCGAGCCTCTCTCTCAGGTGTGTGGACCTGTCCCCGGGTCCCCATGTCCCCGTGTCCTCAGGCGGCTGTTCCTCTGTGCCTGTCTGTGTCCCCAACCCCCTTCCTGCAGGGGCACCAGGCACACTGGGCCAGAGTCCGTGCTGATGCCCTCGCTTGAACTCTATGAGCTCTGTAAAGACCCTCTGTCTGAACACAGTCGCCCCCCCTGCCCCGAGGTCCTGGGGGCCCAGGCCGCAACATGCCTTTGTTTGGGGGAATAATTCTCTCTGTAACAATACGTCCCGGGCAATATTTTGTCTTTGGCTAAAAAGTTATTCGTCGCTTATCTAAAATTCACACATAACGGCACACCTGTGTTATCGTTGGCTAAGTCTGGTCATGCCCCTCGCCACCATCAGTGACAACCCCAGATGCAGGGCAGAAGGGCGGAGGGCGAGGGGGGAGGGCTCAGACCCAGAAGACCCTGCGACCGGCCCGGCCCCCACGGCCTTCCGTGGGGTGAGTGAGCCCCCTTGTCCGGAGGAGGGATAGTTGTCCAAGGAGGGCAGTGGGTGCTGTGGGCCCAGCCTTGACCCCACGCACACCCGCGCCAGCACGTGGACGCCCCCGAGGGCACACGCAGGGACCCGGCAGCCGCCCCCAGATTCTCGGGGCGCTAATGAGCTGCTCGACGGCCCTAAGGAGCGCGGCCCACGCAGGTCGGATTTCGGATGGTTGATGAGGGGCGAGGGCCAGGACGGCCTCTGGTTACAGTTTAGGAAAAACACAGGGCGAGTCTCCAGTTCAAAAGGCAGAAAGATGAAGGCAGGAGCGGGCGGGCCGCCAGGAGGGTTTACAGTTCGGCTCTGTGTCCGGATGTGCCCCCCGGGAGCCCCAGCCTGGCACGGAGTGGGGCGCGGTTAAGAGGCTGAGACCCCCGGCACGGCGCTGGGACTCGGGGGGCAGGGCGGTCCCGGGGGCCCCGATGGTCCCGCCGTGAGCGGGTGCGTAGATGGATCCGGGGCTGCACCCTCCCCCCACCCGCCACCGTGGCCACCGCTACCCCGGACTCAGCCAGGAGTTTGGGAGGGGTTTTCAGAACGGTTTCCACGGAAAAACCTCCGATTTATTAACTTTGCTCCAGAAGCTAGTGTGTCTGTTATTTATGCTACTTTGATGTAAAAAGCTGTTTGTTTACATTTTATTACGTTATAAATCCCTGGAGAGCAGGCGTGATATTTTTATGACACCCAGTAAGGATCCTCCTGTGAACCTGTGCGGGGGGGGGGGGGTCTTCCCTCCCGCGGCCGCGTCTGCTGACCCTCTGTGTACATGCGGCTCACGCATGTGTCTCCTGGAGAGCATCGGGGCGGGAGCCGGGCTGCGGAGCCCAGGAGCCCGCGGGCGGCTCCCGTGCAGGGCTGGGGAGGGGCGTCGGTCACTCGCGCGGGCTGGTAGCTTCCCTGCAGGGCCAGGACAGGCCTTTGTCT
>PISW01016548.1:0-12895 GCA_004023785.1 Mungos mungo | reverse complement strand
GAGGAAGTGTGTGCGGTGAGCGTCGTGCTGGGTGGCCATTTATGTCGTTTTGTTGCAGTTTCATACGTAGAAACGTGGAATTGTAAGTTCTGTAAGCATCTTATGTATGAAAAGTAATATATAAAATAAGAATTTAAGAGAAACGATGATTCACTCGGGAAAAGAGTTCCTTATTCATTCATTTTAAACAGAATCTTCCTTTTCTTCAGGATTCTAAACTGCCTTCCTCGGTTCGCAGCACACTTTTGGAGCTGTTTGGTCAAATAGAGAGAGAGTTTGAAAACCTTTACATTGAAAACTTAGAATGTGAGTATCTCTTGCCTTAATAAGCTTTTATAGAACTTTGGGTGGACAGTCACCATGTCTGTTTTCGGTTCTGTGACACGTGTGCCTCGTGGCTTCGAGTCACCCAGATTTATCGTCGTGTCGTGCGAGCCACAGGTCGGAACTAGGGGGGCTGCTCTCCTGGCAGGCTCCGGGCAGGGCGCTCACAGGGCTGTGCGTCCGGAAGCGAGGGGAGGGCCTGCCTTCTGCTTGTTGGGACTGTGGCAGATTTCAGTTCTCCCCCCTGAGGACCGCGTCCCGGTGTCCAGAGCCCGCCTCAGCCCTCGCCTCGCAGTCCTTCCCCGTCTGTCCTCAGAGCCCTCAGCGGTGAGCACCTGTGAGCCAGCGCTGAGGACGTGAGGGAGGGCTGGGTCATCGGGCCGCGCAGGGTGACCTCCCCCTCAGAGGTGCCTCGCTGTACGCACACCTGCGGGGTCCTGGAGCCGTGGAGGGCATGTGCTCACAGGTGACCTGTGGGGTGGGTGGTGTTCTGCTGGCTACACTGGCCCACTCAAATTATGGTTTTGTGATAAGTAAGTGCTTCTTATAACTATTCCTACATAAAGTATACTGTAAATTGAGAAATTGTTGATGCATGTTTTCTTTTAAATATATTGTATTTTGAGAATTTCTTAAAATGTATTATCTGTTTGACTTATTTTTAAAGCTAAATCAAAAGTTTGTATTTATCATTTATTTATTTTGGAGAGAGAGCGTGTGCGCGCCAGCCGGGGAGGAGCACAGAGAGGGGCAGGGAGAGGGGGGAGGATCCCCTGGCAGGCTCTGCACTGTGAGCCCGTGGCCCGACGCAGGGCTCGAACTCACGAACCAGGACATCAGGCTCTGAGTCGGAACGAACAAGAGTTGGACCTTTAACTGACTGAGCACCCAGACGCCCCAGATCCAAAGAATTTTTAAGTTAGTTTGGCTTTAGTTTTTCTTTTTAGATTTTTTACAGAAGCAGTGCCTTCATGTGCTTACAGAGTCGGGCAGCAGCGGGGCTCCTGGCCAGCTCAGTCGGTGGAGCAGGAACTCTTGATCTCGGGGTCATGAGTTTGAGCCCCACATGGGGTGCAGAGATCACTTAAAAAAAAAAAGTATAAAAAGTAAAAAGATAACGACGATTACTCCTGCCTGCAGACCCATTTTTTTATGCAAAGGAGGACATTTTCTGCAGTTTTTGCTTTTATTTCTTGTGATTATTTCTGTAAACTTAGAGCACGTTTACTTTTGGCTTGTCAGCTTTAGGCCACAGGCACGCGTCTTCCTCTGAAATATCAGGAAAGAGCCTGCGCTTCTCCTTCTCACTGCTTCATTTCTGGGCAGCGGGCCTTGGCCTCGTAAGGGTTGTGTTGATAAAACGTCCATCAGGCAGATACAACTATAACCTTGTTGTCTTCATGCTTTATTGAAGCATTTTTTACTCTGGAGCTCAGTGATGTGGTTGAATCAGCAGTGAAGAGAATGTAATCCTGGGTCATTTAAGTTGTGCTTTGGAAAATTTAATGTTTTATTTTTAGATTCTCCTTTTAAGTCCATTTTGGATATTTACAGAGGGAGAAATTATTCCAGATTTTTATAAAATAAAAATTAGGTTCCATGTTCTTCTGATTTTAAGGTTTTTAAAAAAACCTTAAAATATCTGTTGTATAAATATCTCCTGGGGGGCTCAGTCGGTTGAGCCTCTGATTCTGTTTTCGGCTCCGGTCTCGATCTCAGGGTTGTGGGGCTGAGCCCTGTTTCGTGCTCTCCAATGAGTGTGGAGCCTGCTTAAGATTCTCTCTTTTGGAGTACCTGGGGGGCTCAGTTGAGTGTCTGATTTCAACTTAGGTCATGCTTGCGGTTCATGGGTTTGAGCCGTGTATCAGGCTCTGAGCTGACAGTGTGGAGCCTGCTTGGGGTTCTCTCTCTCTGCTCCTACTCCACTTGCACTCTCTCTTTCTCTTTCAAAAATAAACTTAAGAAAAAAAAAAAAGATTCTGTCTGTCTCTTTCCCCTTCTGCCCCTCCCCTCTGCTTGTTCTCTTTTCTTTCTCTCTCTTAAATAAAAAGGTATCAGTTGTAATGACCAAAGCATTGCTGAGTTTCTGTTGTGATATAAGGCCTTGATAGTTTTTGAATTCATGCAGTTTGTGCTGGAAAAACTGCAGGATTACAGACGACTCCTGCTGGACGTACTCTGAGCTGACGGGCTGACTGGTGTTGGTGGCGCCCTGCCTCTGTGAGGTCTGCACAGCCGTTGCCCTCACCCTGTCACCTGCCCCCGCACCTTGGTCCCCCCACAGCCTGAGTGGAGGGTGTGTGGTCCCGGGAGGTTCCTAGCCTGGCTTGGGGGGATGTGTGGCCAGCTCATGGCCCCGCTGCCTCGCTGCAGTGGCCGTGTCTTCAGCCGAGTCCTGTCCCTTGGTCACGTGTCGTTCCTCATCCCTGTGGGTGGAAGACAGGCCTGCTCTGGAGTGCCAGGTGCGGAGGCGGTCATGGGCATAGGCTCTGCCGATCGCCTTCTTGATGACCGATGGCCTTCTCCTTCCTTTTTTCCCTGGGGTTCTGGACTGCCTGGTCCTGTTTCGTGACTCTCCTTCAATTTTCTTTTAACTAATTTTTCTTTATTTTTTTAATGTCTATTTATTTTGAGAGAGAGAGATACAGATAGATAGATAGAATGTGAGTGGATGGGGGACAGAGAGAGAGGGAGACACAGGATCTGAAGCAGGCTCCATGCTCTGAGCTGTCAGCACAGACCCTACGCAGGGCTCGAACCCACAAACTGTGATCATGACCTGAAGTCAGACGCTTAACCGACTGAGCCATTAGGTGCCCCGGGTTTTAGTATTTGTTACACACAGTCCTTACTTGGCACTCTGTCGTGCTGCGCAGCCGTGGTTACGTCTTGTTGTGTTTGTCCTCCCGATTTGAGTGTTCTTGGGTAGACTGTAAACATTTCACTGAATTTCGGACAGTATGAGGAACGTGTCTTTAAGTGCACAGAATACAGGGCGACGGAAGTGGCCTCCCTCGAGGCCCAGGAGCCCCGCCCGCGAGCCCTGGGAACGGTCTTCCGGGCGGGCAGAGTACGGTTCTTAGTGCTTGGAAGGGGTCTTGAGAATTTTGAGGATTCTGTGAACTGTGATCTTGTTTATCAGGGTCTGTCTGTCTGTGTTTAGACAGTACTCAAACATAATATTCTTATGCACTCAAGCTTTGGAAGTGGTAAATATGTTCACACATAAAAGTACATGTCTTCCCTTTTTGAAAACCCCTTTTTCTTCCCAGTGCGTAGGGAGATTGAGACTCTCAACGAGCGCCTAGCTGCCGAAGGCCAGGCGATCGACGGGGCGGAGCTGAGCAAGGGCCAGCTCAAGACGAAAGGTAAGGGGCGCGCTCAGCAGGACTGCCGACCCGCTGCCCGTGGGGGGTTTACGGAGGACAAGGCTTTGTTCGCTTCCTGCGGCCGCGGTGCTTGGGGCCCGGAATCGGGCGTGGGTGGGGGGCAGGGAGGGCGCCAGGAAGCTTGGCATCTTGTCCCTGCTGTGCCGGCTGTCGCCTCCGCGCCGGTGTGGACAGACGGGCCCTTGGGTTTGACCGTCTTCCTGTGGGCGGCGAGAGGTGGGGTTCGCCGGCCAGCCTGTCCCGGCTCTGAAACCCTGCGGCCCTGACTGTCACTCTCTGCGTCCGCAGCCAGCCACAGCACCAGCCAGCTCTCTCAGAAGCTGAAGACCACGTACAAGGCCTCCACCAGCAAGGTACGCCAGGCGCTGGCCCTCGGGCCGCTCATGTGGCATTTGAGGTGTGCCGATGTGTACCTGAAGTTGCATATTTTCCAGTTGTAACGTGTGACAGAGAAAGAGGAACTTCTGCTGTTGGGAAAAATTTGATTGTTAAAGGGAATATCGTTGAGCTGTGAAACGGCCGCAGCGTCTGGACACCTGGACACTCCTTGCCCTGGCGCTAGTAAGAGTGACACGGTGCGCGTTAGCAGGTGCGGCGCCTTTGAGGGAAAGTAGGACCGTTACTTGGCCCTGAGTTTGGAGAAAGGAAATGGAGTGAACCACAGGCACGGTTTCCTTCCCCTGCTTTTTTCCTCTCCTTCTCTGAGCATCCAGACGTGAAGGTCTTGGCTCCATGGTGAATAGGGACATATGCGGTATTTTGCTTTTTTAAAAATAATCTTGTTCCAACCTTCTTAAAGTGGCAAGGATTTAACTCTTTGGGAATCAGTTTATCTGTGAGGGAGTACTGCCGCGAAGTAATATTCTGTGCGCGTTTTTACTTTGGAGCGTTTTGAATGTACAGAAGATTAGTTAGTTACCTAACTTCAATGAACGTACATTCCTTTTGCTAAAACCGAGGGAAAGTTGAGATTCGTGAGGAGTCTGCTGTGGACGAGTTACTCTCAACTTTGTGTTCTCAGCTCGTTCCCTTGAGCTTAAGTTCCGTAGCTTGACCTCCGCAGTGAGACTGACTACAGGCGATAGAGCAGATGCGTCTGGCTGCTGTTTCTGCTTATATGAAAACTTGTAGTACTTCTTTGTTACTTAAAAAATACGAATATTGATTACATTTTCTTGTGTTTCCTTAGATAACTCCAGAGTTTGTTTAGTTAAAAATTTTCTTCGTCATATATTACCTAACTTATTAGTTTCTAAGTTTTTAATAAACTAACATCAAACTTTTTTTGGAAATGCATTGTGAGATTATGTTTTTCCTCGTCTAACTTCTTGTTGTATTACCTTAAATTATATTGTTTGTTCCAGTGGGTGCAGCTTCTGTGTACAATGTGTAAGGTCTTAGAATTCGGAAACATCCTGACCATTTCTGAAGTAGAAGATGAACAGATTGTATAAAGTCCCTTACTAGGAATAGTAAAATAGGAGATTTGGGCAAAGGGAGATCATGTACAATAATACTGTGCTTTAAAAAAAATGTAATAGATCTAGTTAAAGCTTCCGCCGTCTTAGGTACTAGAGATTCATCTCCGTGTGTAAGGAACACGTTACAAATGATCTTCAGGTGCATGTTGAAGAATAATAATGTGAGGCGTTATCTGAAAGTTGAAGAACGAATCTGGCCCCAGAGTACATTCTGGTCCCTGCTGCAGCCCGTGGCCTTGGCGGTAACGCTACGTACGTACGTGCGGGAGGGAGGCCACGTTACTTGCCTCCTGACGCAGCCCCGAAAGGCAAGTGGTGTGTGCGGTGGGAAGTCGGGAGACCCACGTGTGTTCAGCAGGCAGAAGAGGTCCTCCCTTCCTGGGAGCTGGGGACAGGTCGCTGATGTCTGTTCGGAGGGAGTGTGACTCTCTGACTCTAGAGAAACTTGTGAAATTGTTCACACATGTTTTTACAAAAATAAGTATCTCACAATGTGAAAAAAGCCCTTTCTGATTTTGTTGGAATAGTTTAGAATGTATCTTCATGAGGACGATAATTAGGATGACAGGCGTAAGCATCACATTGTCATTTCATTGTGCTTTTCTGTCATAAACTCTGAGTAATTCAGTCTTCTGTGGGGCCTCTTTGCAGCTGTGAATGGTCAGCGTTTTTAAACTCAAAGAGTTGATAGGTGTTCACAGTGTAGTGGGCATTTGGAAGCAACACTGGACATGGTTTGTTCGTGTTTGTAAACCGCATGCACTCCGCAGCCTTGCGCAGTGGCCTCGGGTTGTTCTTTGTCCAAGTGGGAGGGGGAGGGTTGTGGCTGCACTAGTTCGGTTTCTCCTCCTGGTGACGTCTGTGTCACACCCGGCAAGAGGCTTGGAGACGGAAATGTACGGCCACGTCCTGTGGGGCAAGCGGTGCACGTCCCTAAACGCTGCGTTCTTGAACTCCCGCACGGCACCTTCCGCCAGCGGAGGGACGGTGTCACTAGTGTGGATGGGGTAGGAGCTTTCAGAAGGAGAAAGAAGATGAGGAGGCGCGTTTGGGCAAGTCCTCTGGTAAAATTCAAGCCTATCAGATGGAGCCGGTCTGTGTTCCTGTTGCTGCTGGGAGAGTCCGTCTTCTTTAACCGTGTCTAGTCTTCGCGTTGGAAGGTGGTTGGAGTGTCCGAACCCAAATCGATATCACATTGGATTGTGTCGTAACGCGTTTATACTAAGAATGAACTTGGATTCATTTTCAGGGCTTCGCCAAATCCGTGTCCGACATCGCTGTTTAACACCACCCATTTTTCCTTGTCACTTGATTTTACAGTTTCATTATTCTGATGAACCTCCGTTATTCTGATTTGCTTAAAAGCTGAAAAGCCATTCTTCTGAGAACAGTTTAAAAAGCAAACTCTGAAGAGTTGTTTGTGTTTAAGTAGTTTCTTTCTCATGCACTTTGTATGTTTCCTTGTAAGAGAAAGTGAGACTTCTTTGCCGTGTGTTTCGTACGAGAGTGTCTCACCTCGCGTGCACCTTTGTGGTTGTCCTGTCTGTTCCCGTCAGACTGTGAGCTGCCCGAGGCCGGGGCCTGCTGTCGCTCTGTGCGTCCCCCGGCGCAGCGCCGGCACCGAGCACGCGCAATAAACCGTGTCGGACAAAGCTCACCCGTTCCAAGTGTCGTCTTTGGATTCCTCCCCACCTTGGGCTCTTTTCCTCCTGATAACACGTGGTTGGTGTAACTTACCAAAAATGGGAAAAAGTGAAAGTTGCCCAGTAATACCAGGTAGCGTTAAGGGTGTGGGTTTACCTCCCTGACGTCTTCATGTCCTCGCAGCTCTTTTTTTAAAATTTTTTTTTAAAGAATTTGGAAATGTCATCTGCTGGTTTGGATTTGTGGAGGAGACTTGCAGCGTGTAAATAGGCCCCTCCCTTGGTCACGGGAGGACGCACGTGGTGTGCGGGAGGTCGGGGTCTTGTGAGGCCTTAGGACGGCCTCCGTCGGTGCTTTGTGACCCCCAGCTGGAGGGCTGCTGCCATTTGCGCTTCTGCTGAGTCCCCGTAACGCTCAGATGTCCTGTGCAGGGGCCTCTGCACTTCAACACGTCCTTTTGTTTCACCTTTTTTAACTTAAAACCATCCCGTCAGTAACTTGTCTACACGCTCCTCCCCGTCCCGGTTTTAGATCGTCTCCAGCTTCAAGACCACCACGTCGAGGGCCGTGTGCCAGCTCGTGAAGGAGTACATTGGCCACAGGGATGGCATCTGGGACGTCAGTGTGGCAAGGACACAGCCCGTGGTGCTGGGCACCGCGTCTGCTGGTAAGTCCGAGGCGGCCTGTCGGCCGTGCCAGCCTGCGCAGATGGCCCGCCCGCGGGCGGGGTAGCAGAGTTGGCCCTGGAGGCGGGCAGGGGGCGAACAGCCCTTGAGACCAAGGAACACTGGGTCTTGTTGTGCCGTCAGGCCCCACCGCCGCGCAGGCGTGACGGCAGCTGTCCGGGTGCGCAGACGCCGGCTCCGGCATTGAGCCGCCTGGGTTCACGGCGGCCGGCGGCAGGATGTCTTTTCAAGAGGCTGCACCGTCCAGGGTGAATCTGCAAGAATCGTGCGGCGCCGGGAGGGGCTGTGTGCTCTCCGAAGGGGGCCGCTGCGCTCCGGTTTAGGTGCAGGCGGGGCTACTGGCGGCCCTTTTAGCCTGTGGGGTTCGGGGGCAGGCATTAGAGACCCTCTTTTCCATTAAAGAAAAGATGGGTTTTGAAAGCTATTCAAGGTGCATAACCTGATAGTCTTTCAGACAGAAATTTCTGAAGTTAAAAAGTAGCGCTCGCTTGTTGAAAATGATTTTTCCAGGTACTTACCAGAATGTACTTTTTTTTTTTTTAAGCATCTTTGAGACAGAGAGTGAATGGAGGGAGGGCAGAGACAGAGAGGGAAACAGGATCCGAAATGGGGTGTGTGCTGATAGCAGAGAGCCCGATGCTGTGCTTGAACTCATGAACTGTGAGTTCCTGACCCGAGCTGAAGTCGGACACTCAACTGCCTGAGCCACCCCCACTGGACTCTGCTTTTCTTTTTCTGTTTGTTTTCTTGCAAAAGTTTATTTACTTATGTATTTAGAGTGAATGAGGGGCAGAGAGACAAGGAGAGAGAATCCCAACCAGGCTCCATACTGTCAGTGCAGAGTGTGACATGGGGCTTGATCTCTGTGAAATCAAGACCTGAACCAAGATCAAGTGTCAGAAGCTTAACTGACTGAGCACCCAGGCACCCCTGATTCTGCTTTTTTTTTTTTTAGTTTATTTATTTATTTCTGAGGGAGAAAAAGAGAGAGAGAGAGAGAGAGAGAGAGGCCGTGAGCAGGGGAGGGTCAGAGAGAGGGGGAGACACAGAATCAGAAGCAGGTTCCAGGCTCTGAGCTGTCAGCACAGAGCCCCATGTGAGGCTTGAACCCATGAACTGTGAGATCGTGACCTGATCCGAAGTCAGACGTTAACTGACTGAGCCACCGAGGCGCCCCCAATTCTGCTTTTTAATAGAAGGAGAAAATGTTACAGCAGTTAGAAACATGAAAAAAGTTCACTTGTTTAAAATTACATTCACTTGGGAGCGCTCCCCAGTGTTTTAGAAATTCCATTACAGATGAAAAGAAAGAAGGAAAGGGTCTGTTTCTGGTATCTCTGAGATCTCTTTTGGATAATTGACATGTATTTTTCAGAGTTTTTATTTCTATTCCTCTTATAAGAGGAAAGGTCCCAACAAATGTGTAAGATTTCAAATAATTTGTAACCGGAGTTTTGCATTTGAATACTGCCTGATGATCTGGAAAGTGCTAATTCAACATGTTTTGTGAGGCCGTTTTAAGGACCCCAGGTTAGAAGGACCCTGGCGAGGTGCGGTCAGTGTGACCCTGTGCCACGCATCCCCACCCTCTTGACCTGGGACAGGCCACCGACTTCTCCTGTCTCAGAAACCTATTTTCTGATCTAGAGTTGGAAGAGATGGTGGTGGTAATGTAACTTCTCACTTTTGTCTGAAGACCGTAAAATTGGCGATGGGTCAGTCACTCCGGTGTTTTGGGTCTTGCAGATCACACGGCCCTGCTGTGGAGCATAGAGACAGGCCGGTGCCTCGTCAAATACTCGGGCCACGTGGGGTCAGGTGAGCGCTCCGGGCGGGTGGGCGGGCGGCGGGCGGTGGGCCTCATGAAGGGGCCGCTCCGCCGCCCTGCGCGGCGGCCCAGCAGGCCTTGTCTGCGCCCCGTTTGTGGTCGCCTGGCGCTGCAGTGGGGACGTCTGTCTGCGACCGCGGCCTCGTTGCAGAGGCTCCCTCTCAGCGTGTGCTCTGCGCGCACCAGGGCCCGGCGAGGGGCCTCCTGCCGCCGCTGGAACAGCTGGCCGCTCGTCCCCTCCCGCGAGCTGCCCCACGTGCTCCCTGTGTCCTGCCCGAGGCTCGCGCACGCCCTCCAGGCGCCCTCGGTGCTTGGCGTGCTCTCCGCTCTGGGCGTGTCGGCTGCTCCCCCGTTCCCTCTCCCCTGCCCAGCCGTTGCCGCACACCTACTCTCATAGACCGCCCGGGTGCACCTGCCCTCTGCTTCGGGGGCCGGGTGTGCTCCCACCTGTGGGCTTGTCCTGTCTGGGCTGTGACCCATGCTTTCCCTTGTCTTGGGGTCTCATTCCCTTGAGGATTCCTCAGCATGAGAGTGTCTCTGCAGACGGCTCCCAGGCAGGGGAGGCGGTGCTCAGGGCGCCCGTGGGTGCTGCGGCCTGTCTCTTCTCTGCACGCTTATTCCTGTAAAGCATTTGTAGAATGAAAGACATGCACATCACCGGAACACTCAGCCGGCATTAGCCAGCCAGTGTGGCCGGTCACAGTGCTTGCTGCCCGCCAGCCTGTGTGGGCGGGCATGGCGCTAGCTGCCCCCCAGCCGCTGTGGGCGGGCACGGCGCTAGCTGCCCCCCAGCCTGTGTGGGCGGGCACGGCGCTAGCTGCCCCCCAGCCGCTGTGGGCGGGCACGGCGCTAGCTGCCCCCCAGCCGCTGTGGGCGGGCACGGCCCTAGCTGCCCCCCAGCCGCTGTGGGCGGGCACGGCCCTAGCTGCCCCCCAGCTGCTGTGGGCGGGCACGGCGCTAGCTGCCCCCCAGCCGCTGTGGACGGGCACGGCCCTAGCTGCCCCCCAGCCGGTGTGGGTGGGCACGCCACTTGCTGCCTGCCCTCCTTGTTCTGTTCACTTCCCAAAAGGGAACCACTTTTGACAGCATTACATATTCTGCTTTTTTTCTTCCATTTTCACGTACCCTGTCTCCCCAGTGTGGGGCTCAGACTCACAACCCCGAGGTCAGGAGTCACGCGCTCCTCCAGCAGAGCCGGCCTGGTGCCTTTTTTTGTTTTTCTAAATAGCCGCTTGTATGGTTGTTGGAATTGTGGGCAAGTGGCCCCCCCTGCTGGAAGGGGCCGTCTCCCTCGCCACAGAGACGTCCTCCACTCTCCTCCTCGCCCAGCGGTGACAGCACGGCCTTGTTAACCGTGGCTCCCTGGGTCTTGTTCACAGCTGCCCACCATGTGCCTTGCTTTTTCTTCGGCCTGGTTTCTGTGTCCCTCTCTGACTCATCCCTGTGTTCCTGTGAGACATGCCTTTCCGGTGTCCAGATTCGGCGTGGCATCTCTGTTCCTTTGTCGTCCCTCCTGTCCCTTCCCTGGAGCCTCCCCTCCCGCTGGCTGGCCTGGACGCCCAGCTCTTCACAGCTGCTCTGCCCACCCCCCTCCCCCGGGTCCCCCTGCGCCGCGCTGGGCGTCAGGAGGCTGGGTGGCCGGAGGCCGAGTGCTGGCGCGTCTCCGGTCTGCCCCGGTGCTGTCCTCACAGGCACCGTCTCTGCATTGCTCGTGTCCTGGCTTTGGTTTTTCCACCAGGTGGCCTCTCGAAGGCTCGGTCAGGGCCCCGCTAGCCTGAAGGAGGCGCCCCGCCCCTGGGGTTTCCCTGTCAGCATAGCAGGTGTTTGCTAGGTCTGTCTGCCCCGTTCCAGCCTCACCTGCCCTCCTGTGCGTCGTCCCTCTGCCGCAGGAGTCACGTGCCGGGCTTTGCAGCTGCCCCCACCCGACCCCCTAGTAGAGCCCTCTCGTGGGGGCGGGGGTGCTTCCTCCTGTGTGTCGTTCTGACACGTCTGTACTGACGTGTTTGTGAACTGGCTGCCCCGCAGCTAGGTCCCCGCAGCCAGGCTCCGGCCTCCGCCCCCTCTGGCTGCCGTCTTGTCGGGCGGGGGGAGGGCCGCACCCCTGTCCTGCTGCTCCTTCCTGCGAAGGGCCTCCGGCCTCCCTCAGCTGGAGGAGGAGCTTGTCCCCGAGGATCCTGACTCTCTCCGAGCTCGCGGGGGCTCTGCTCATGGGGTCTCTGGGACGGGGCGGGACGGGGCGGGCGGTGAACAGTGTCCCCGCAACGGCCTGTCGCCATCTGTTGGCAGAGGTATGTTTTCTCTTTCATCCTGATTCATTTTTAACTCTACGAGATTTCCTTATTTACGAAAAAAAGTAGATTATTAGAGTTGTTTTTTTGTGTTTCTTACACATCAGTGATTTGATCGTTGACATTCAATGAGTTTTTCACGTGTCTGCACTTGTTCCCATATCTCTGCATTTATTCTTAGCTTAATTGAGGGGGAGGGTCTCATATTGGGAACTATTACAGTTTTTTGAAGTTTTAAGATTGCCTTTTGATGCATGTTATTACGATAAACGTTGATGATATGTTGTTATTTTACACCTGTTTTGTAATGTTTTTGTTTTGCAGTAAATTCTATAAAGTTTCATCCTTCAGAGCAGTTGGCACTCACTGGTACGTTGATTTTTTTATTTCTTTATTGAACAGAGTTGTAATTTTAAAACCACTGTGGTCGTTCCTTTCTCGGTGATCCCTTACGTAGAAGTCAGATGGTCACTGGCAGTGTTTTGGGAAATACTGCAGGAATGGAGGAAGGCAGGCACACTGTGTGGCACTGTTTCTCCCTGTGGCGGATTGTCAGCTGAGCTCGACCTTCCCGGGACGTTGCAGGTGACCCGCCGTGCACTGCCTCAGGAAGCACTTGGTGGTTGCCCGCCCTGCCGCTCGCACCGCGGACCGAACTTGGCTCTCTGAAGCCCCGTCACCGCTGCGGGTTCCTGAGCCTGCGTGCACCTGCGGCAGAGCGGGCGGAGGCGGCAGCCCTCGGTCTGCGGGGCCGGCCTTCCTCCTCCTTGCTGGGGCGCTCCTCAGCGGCGGAGGCGTGGGCCTGCCGTGGTTTTACGTGGTGGTTTGTAAGACAGCTTCACTGGTGGACCGAGGAGTCCTCCAGTACCATTATCTGACATGTGTAGACTCCTGTGAATTTGGGGGACACAGACAGCTGTCTTGAAGGGTAATGTTTGGAGAGAGTGGAGGTCAGCAAGCTTTTTTTTTTAAAATAAAGGATCAGAACTAAACGTTCTCATCTTTGAGAGCCACATGGTCTGAGTCACAGCCACTCGCCTGTGTGTTAGTGTGAAAACAGGAGAGGTGGTGCGTGGGCGAGTGGCCGTGGCTGTGGCCCACGCGCCGGGTTCTGCTGACCTTGGGTGGACAGTGAGAGTAGGGCCAACCAGGTGCTTTTCCATGTCAGCAGAACATGGTGGGTCTCAGCAGGCCTTGACCACAGCTAGCTGATGCCCAAGTAAAGTTGTGGGGAATAAAGTCAGTGAGAGCCTTC
>PISW01016547.1:0-12862 GCA_004023785.1 Mungos mungo | reverse complement strand
AGCAGAGGGAGGAGGGGAGGGAGGAGGGGAGGGGGGACCCGGTGGCCATCCTCAAGGAGCCCCCTGCCTGGACAGGAAGGGGCGTCCACCCAAGCCTCTCCCTGGCTCTGTCACCGCCTGGGCCTGTCCTTGGGTGCCTGTGGCCTCCTGACCGCAGACAGGACCCCGTGGCCAGCCTGGGGCTGGGCTGCGGGAGCAGAGGCTGTTGGTAGTGCTGCTCTATTTAAGTTTTTTCCCTGTAAATAACTGATAGTCATAAAAAGGAAAATTGCATTTGCTCGGAGTGGGCAGAAGATACATTTAAGTCAAAATGAGGAGCATTCTGGGAGCGTGGCTTCAGCCCATGAGTAACAAAACCGCATGACTTCCTCCGTGGTTGTTCCGGTGGGCAGAGTGTTCGTCCCCACAAATGGCGTTGTTTTACCGCAAAGACCTGGACCCACTCCGGGGGCACCTCCCCACCGGGTGCCGGGACCGCCCTCGGCCCCTGGGCGCCCCGCACAAGCAGCGGACCGTGGAGCCCAGGCCCACCCTCGGTGCTGCGGATCCGGGGGCAGGGGGTCCGGTTTGGTGGCTGTCGCCAGAGGCGGGGTTTGACCCAAGCTTCTCCCGTGGGCAGCCTCGGCCGCGGACCGGCGTGCGTGTTGGGACTCTTACCTCCCGACCCCCGGGGCCCCGGGAAAACCGCCCCCCACCAGGTCCTCCCTGAGGACGGCGCCTGCAGGACCGGAGCCCGTGTCTTCCGTCTGCGCCAGGCGTCTGTCCAGGACCAGCACGTCCCCTCTCTCGCCCGCGTGCAGAAGCAGGTGGCTGGTCCCCCCGCCTGGCTTGGGACTGAGCTCCCCAGACCTGGGGCCTTCGGTTTTCAAACAAGCAAAGTCTGGGGCGAGCCGAGACAGGTGGGTCATCGAGTTCAGAACCGCGAGAGACGCTGAGATCCGAGCGGGCGGAGCTGGGGCAGAGGCACCAGAAGCCAGCGGACGCGCCCCCTGCCCACACAGAAGACACCTGTGCTCCTGCAGGAAGGGACTCGGGGCCCCGGCTGAGTCGAAGGCCGCACCGGTGCCCTGCTCTAGGGCGGCACACGCTACCGCCTGCCCAGCGGGGCTCCCGGGATGGCGGGGGCTGCTGAGCAGGAGCGGAGGAGCCCTCTGGGGGGAGCGGGAGCACCCGAGGCGCATGCACCCAACCCCCGGGCGGCGACCCCCTCCAGGACGCCGATGTTGGGGGGCCCCCTTGGGAGCCCTTCTCTGCCAACACTCACCACGTGCTGCCTGCCCCTCCCCGCCGCACGCCGGTCCACGGTGTCCCCAACATAGGGACGCTGCCTGCCACTTTGCGGTCCAGGCCTCCTGCCCCCTCCCCGCGAAGCATGTCCCCCTGGCATCGGGGACGGGGGCTCTGTTCCCCCCAACGACCACCAGTGACCAGTGGCCAGGGACACAGTGGCTCCGGGAAGGGCTTCTGCTTCTCCGCGTCCCTCCCAGGCCGGGTGGCGTCATAGGCCTCTGGCCGTTCAACACTGGGTTCTAAAAATTAACACGATTGATCATAAATTTCCACCCCTGACTTTTTTTTTCTTAAATAAGCACTCAAATTTATGGGTGATCATGAAAATCTCTCATCAGATATGAGTCAGAGCCACACAAATGATTAAGCAGGAACTCTGATTTTTAATGAAATAGCTGACCCAGGCAGAGGGATAAAATCCAGAGGCTGTGCCCTCGCCCCCCCCTCTGAGTCTCGGGAGCCAGCCGGCTCCGTGACGGCCATCGATGGCTGTGGGGACTCCGGGTTTCTCTGGGGAGCCTACCCCCCAGCCCCGGAGGCGCCTCGAGGGGCAGAGCAAGTGGCCCCGTGTCCCATGTGTCCTGCAGGCAGAGGGCTGTGTCCTTCATTGGACCCCAGTTCTGGCTGGATTTGCCCCGGAGCACGGTGGTCCTCAGTCCTCCGGGGACACAGAGCGGCGGGTTGATTGTAGGAATCGGCTTGCACGATTCTGGAGGCTGAACCGTCCCAGGACCTGCCGTCCGCCCGCTGGGGACCCGGGAGAAGACCGATGTCCAGCTTCTCAGTCAGGAAGAGACAGCACGCTTCCCTCCCTCCGGGTTTTGTCTACTCGGGCGCTCAGCGGGTGGCCCACGGGAACCGCGGCCTGCGTACCTCAGGGTCCCCACTCATGCTCGGCTCATCCGAACACCTCCCAGACACGCCCCAGATAATATGTGACCCTCGTCAGGTGCCCCGTGGCATGGGAATTGGCCTGAGCAGCACGCACGCCGTGGATGGGCACGGGCTCCCCAGGGGCGCCTGCAGCCTCAGCCCTCATCACGCTCGGCCCAGAGCCGTCAGGGCTGCACCGCTGACCAGACATCAGGACGGGGGGCCCTGTGGCCAGAGATCTCCAGCAGGGGTGCCCGCCACTCCGGGCTCGGCGCTGGATGCACCGAGGGTGCCGCACCCGCACCGTATCAGGCGACAGGAGGACCTCCCCTGCCCAGCTCACCCCACGCCCTGCCGCAAGGACTCACGTAACCCCCGAGGGCCCGTGTCGCCTGAGCTCGGACACTGCGGGGCGGCTGCGGGGAGCAGCGAGGCGGTTTGTGCCAAGGGCCCCGCGCGCCACAGCTCCCAGGTCACGGGAGTCTCCTCTCCTGTCTGCCCGCTCGGGGGCTGGACGGTGCCCGCAGGCACGTTCCTGGGCTGCTTGCAGACATCATCAGGGACTTGCCCCACCTGAATGATGCGGCTTACTGCGGCTGACAAGTCAGGTGCCCCCTGACTCGGAAAACCAGGGCACCTGCTGGGCACTCAGGAAGGGCTGGCCGACCACGGGAAGGAACAGAACCAGATAATGCGTGGATTTGGAGGCCGGCTGTGGGGCTGAGTTGGACCTGCCTCAAAGCCCCTGTTCACAGGAGTTAAAGACCGGCGTCCAGAGATTTGGCCACTCGCCCGAGATGGCCAGGGACAGCCAGGGGCAGGCAGAGCTGGCTCGGCCGCGGCAACTCCACCCCCGCAGGGACCCCACCCGCTCTGGCCGACGGGGATGGTCCGGCCACCACACCCTCCTTCCCGGGGCACTTGGCGCTGCAGCCTGGCCGTCACCCAGCCTTCAGAGTTGGCCTGTCCTCCCTGTGTGGTCCGGGTCACCTGCCTAAGTGTCCTGGCCGTGGGGACTGACACAGAGGCAGTGGCGGGGTGAGCTCGTTCCCTGCTCTGGTGTCCTGCGGCGTGTCCTCCAGCTTCATGTGACTTCTCTGTAGAAGGGGCCGGAAGCTCTGACCTCAGACCCCATGGTCCCTGCGCGATGGGGACGGGCCAGAGTACGCCCCTCAGAGAGGCAGGGCGGAGGCATAAGCCGGGGCAGGGGGTGAAGATGGGGCGCCTGGGGGCAAAAGACCAGGATTGACCCCATGCAGAGGGTGCAGAGGGTGAGGGCGGGTGCGGGGCGGGCCTGGCATGGCTCGGGTTCTGGTCGGGGCCCGGGGTGGGTCCCACATCCGGGGGTGCAGAACTAGGAGCCGTGCAGGGACCGCCAGACGGGGCAGAGGGTCTGTGGATGGAGGGAGGGCAGTGTGCCCGTGTGTGCGTGAGGCCTCTGAGGGGCCGTTCGGGGGCAGGCGGCCGGCTGTGTGGGGCACAGTGGGTCCGTGGCTCAAGGTGGTGACTGCATCCGAAATAGCCATCTGGGGGTCCTCGGCAGAGAGAAGTCACAGGACAGGGGTGCCAAGGGGGAGGAAGGCAGGGGAGAGGGCTGCAGCTTCGAGTGGAACCAGAGGGCAGTGTCCCGGCGCTCAGAGGCAGCTCCGGGTACTGTCACCTGGGCTCCGTCTGCGGTGGGGACATCGAGGCCACCAGATCCTGGTAACCTCCCCTTCTTGTGCCACCTGTCTCCGGCTGAGGACCCCTTACCCCGCGAGTGACCAGGCCACTCACCCGGCCGTGTGTCTGGAGTTAGACACGTGGGATGGCGGGGGTGGGGGCAGTGCTGGGCGCAGGACTGGGCTCGGGCCTCTGCCCTGCTGGGTCTGCGGCCCCCGGCCGGACAGCCGCCCGCCCCCCCGCCCGCGGCCACCCCCTGTGACAGTTTGCTGGGGGCCGTGTCATGAAGCTCCATCATGCATCACACTTATTTTTGTCTCCGCGATCTATTTTGGGAAGCGAATTCTTAGATCAGCAATTAGAAATCTCACTTGCACTTTGGGGAGGGGGTTTGCAAAGTCTATAATTGAGAATAGTAATCAAATCCGTTGACAACTTCAATGGTATGAAAGTGGTAATTAACTGTAAATCTTTGATGCGATGTATAATATTTATCTATTTTTGAACTTTTTACGGATCAGCAATGAGCTCTCGCCTTTTATTTCCCTTTTTATCTGATTTCTATAGTTGGAAACTTAATTTTTTTCCCATTAAAAGTTTCCATGGGGAAGAGAGAAGCCACTTAAGAAGGGATGTCAGGGTCATGTCAACCTTCAGCAGACAATCAGGGGGCAGGAAAGCGCTGCCCTTGGCCCTGCTGGGCCTCTGCAGGAGGCAGGTGCCCGGACACCCCCGGCGGCGGCGGGGGCCCGAGGTCCATGGAGGCCGAGGGCAAACGACCTGCTTCCCGGACCCGGGTTTCAGCTGCTGCGGCCCTTATGTGCCTGTCACTCCAAGCGGTCACTAAGCAGGTGACATGCCGTGAGTGGGGTGGCGTAACGGTCAGCCGAGGCCGCTGTAAGCAGTGACCACACACGGGGCACGACTTAACAAACACGGTCACCCGTCCTGGAGGCTGGGGGCTGGGACGCAGGCGTGGGCAGGGCTGGGTCCCCCCTCCTGGGCGAGGGGAAGCCATCCGTCTCCGTGTCCTCACGTGGAGACCCCTGTGCTTGCCTGTACCCTGACCCCTCCTCTCAGGCACGTTGGATCAGGGCCACTCCAGTGACCTCACTGTCACCTGTGGAAAGATCCTGTCTTCGCACAGTCCCGTTCCGGGTCCTGGAGGTTAGGGCGTCACCGGGTGGGCTGGGAAGGCACCGCTCAGCCTGTAACGATGGAAGGGGCCAGCTGAGCTCCGGGAGGCTTACTCCCCCCGGAGCGGCTGTGCACAGACAGGCGCTGCTGCCGACCGTCCTCGGAGGGTGCAGGGCGCCCCAGGAGAGCGGGGATCTGTGTCCCAGCTCCAAAGGGCACTGAAGGGGGATCAGCGGGGAGGGGAGAGCCACTGGCCAGGGCTTGCCCGGCCAGTCTTGTGGGTTTCCCGCTGCAGTCCTGGGCGGCCCTGGGGTTCTCTGCTGCCTCGCGGTCCAGGAACCCGCGGGGGGCCGCCAGGAGGTCAGAGGTGGCGGCTGAGTCTCACCCCAAAGGGTAAGCGATCTAGCAGGAGAATTACAGGAGCCCGGGCATCTCAGGGTGAGCCTCCCTCCCCTCAGCGCCCTCTGGGTCTCTGCTTGCACACCCGCTGGCCCTCAGCCCTCGAGCATCTTTACTCTCCCCACCCAGACCCTCACTTTCGGCACCCACCAGCTTCACCTCGGCAGGGAGGGGTCTGCAGGAGATTGTAAACAGCCCCTTCCGCTGGCGATGTCCTTCTGGGCTGGGGGGACCCGAGGGCCAGAGCCCCCTGCCCGGCAGCTTGGGCCTGAGCTCCTTGTGTGCAGGGACCAGGATCTCTGCCCTCAGCCCAGGGCCCCCACTTCCCCCTGGGCCCAAGCACCCCACCTCCCGCTGGGACCCTCCTGCTTCCCCACCGTCCCCCCAAAATGCCAAACCCCGTCTTCGCGGACCTCTGTCCAGGGCTGCCAGGCGGTCTGGAAGCAGTTAGGACCTCGTCACACAGATCAGTTGTCCTCAGATGGAAAAGCTGCACGTGCATCTACACACACAGGCACACACACACACACACACACACACACACGCACACACACGCACGCGCGCAATCCGCAGTCCGACAGCAGAGAGCGCACGTCCTGACCCGGGTCCGGGAGGATCTGTACTGTGCGCTGTAAATCAAGCACATTTTTCAATCTCGTTTTCAACCGTGTCCTCCAATCTTGCCTTTTCCTCCCCAGTGAGTCAGCAGCGCAGTCGTCACTTTGCCGCCACCCGGCTCTCAAGCTGCCGGCCTCACCGGCCGCAGATCACCTGCGGCCAGCAGACTCGTCCCGCAACGGCGACCGACGGGGGGACTGAGACCCAACAGTGAATGAGCTCTAAGAGACTTGGATAGCAGATTTTCAGCTGCAAACAAATCTATCTGCACTTATCAAGACATGCCTCCGGGAGCTCGGAGGACACTCTGTTCCGGGGAGACGGCGACAATCAGCCGGTCCCAGCAGCCCTCCGCGTGACGAGGAGCCTCGGGAGGCAGCCGCTCCGTGGAAAGGCGGGCCGGCGGCCCCTCCCTCCCCCCAGGCCCTCGCGGCCGGCTGCGGTCCCGGCCATCCATGCCACGGGAGCCCCACCTCCGGGAGCAGACCGGCACCCAGTGCCCCCGCAGGTGAGCAGGGGGCAGCGGGGGCAGCACCAAGGCCCCCTCTGATCCTGGGGGGTGGGGCCGCGGGGGGGCGCACAGGGACTGAATTCATCTGCCTGCCCAAGAGGCTGAGCCTCAGGGCCAAACCAGAACAGAAACAGCGGGCCCTCCCCCTGCGTCTCTGGGGCCCACAGCCTCCGAGGTCAGGCACGCAGAGACTCCAGGGACCCGGCTCCCTCCGGACCTCTCGCAGCCCACGTTCTACCGCGCAGTCACGGGCACGTGGAATGGCATCAGCAGGTGCGCAGTGGGGCGGCGGACGGGCAAGGCCGTGCGCGCGGGCTCAGGGGCGGCTCGTAGGCTGGAGGAGGACAGAGGTTCTGGGTGAGCGTGAGGAGCAGGGTCTGGGGACGCTGGTCCTTCCTCACAAGGACGTCCCATATCCATCAGCGGAGGTCAGAGACGTGTCCCCTGGACGTTGGGACACTTGTCCTGTCCCCCACCGCCTGGCGGGCGTCGTGTGGCCCAGACTAGCTCACCTTTGCCTCCCACCCCAGGCCAGGGCGCCTTCCGATATAACCTTGACGTGACAGGACCTCCGTGGCCCTGACCACACGCAAGGCGGAGGCCCTTGATGCAGACCAGGAAATCACGATCCTGTCCCGCAGCGAAGTGACGCCCCCGCTGGGACCCCCGAGCCCCCAGTCTCCCCGGGACCCGAGCGGGACGGGCAGCCCGACGGCCATGGTCGGCCCGCGTGTCGCTCATCAGCGCGCACAGGCCCCGTGTTCCTGCCACAGCACAAACACGGTCTAAATCCAATTGATAAGATGTAGAACACGGCCTCCCCCGCCGCCTGGGCGCAGCCGGGTCAGGACTAGGTGACGTTCGCTGTATTACTCAGCATAAACATGATTTTAATAATTACCACGGGCCAGAACCCGCGTCTGCTCTTGAATAATGAGCACTGAATTCTATTACCGTTCAGTGTGAAGAATCTTCCAGCTCGGCCCCGTCAGCCGGCTGGCGAGGGCGCGGCTGTGGCACGGGCGTCCCTCCGGCACGCACACCGTCCGCGATGAAAAATCGCCGCCGCCCCTCTGAGTCCCTCGCTAACGCACCATTTTGCAGCCATCAAAAACCGCGTCTGAATTATATTCTGTGTTTTGTAATCAAGGGAATTTGCCCGAATTTGTTAATTTTAGGTCGTTTTCTTGTTCACTGAAGATTATAATTATTCCCTACCTGAGGATACAGATTAGCCTTTTGGCAACGTCGGCACGTTCGGAACGGTTTCCTGTGGTTCCGGGCTGTGCCGTGAGCGTCGGGGAGCCTCGGTGGACCGGGCCGGCGTCGGGGCACAGCGGCCGCCCCCGCAGCCTGCAGGTTCCGGATGAAGACAGAGAGGTCAGCGAGGTTAACCGGCTCACCCAAGGTCACCCAAATAACTCAGGACCCTGTGGTGACAGGAATTCACTGCATTTCAAACACCTCGCCCTCAAAGGTATTTCCTGGTCAGCTGACTCACCAGCTGCATGTCCAGGTGGAGAGGGGGGAGGGGCCGGCCGGCAGCCTCTGCAGGGCGCCCGCTGGTGGACGCGGCCGGGTCCTCTCCGCGGTGCGGTCCCGGGCAGCACGGAGTTTTCTCCCGAGGGAGTACCGGGGAGGGGTGTGATGAGAGGTTCTGGCAGGGAAGAGGGTTTGCGCACTCTGCCACTCTGCCGGAAGCCGCCTCTCGTGACGGGGCCGCAGCCGCAAAATCACAGGTTACACGTTACCCAGCGATTTCGGTCGAGTGGCCCATTGATTCCTGAAAAAACACAGGAGTAGAGACGGGTGGAGTGTTACCATTTTTCATGGGAAAAAAATGGAGATCCGTGGAGTTTAAAGAATTTTCCCCAAAACACACAGGCACGAGCCCCGTGGGGGATCTCAGGCCGATCTCCTTGAACCCTCCCCCGCGCCATGCGCGTCCTGGAGCTCTCCTTGGCCCAGATGTCTGCGGCCGGGGCGCCTGAGAGCAGGTAAGAAATCTTCTCTTCTCACTTGTCATATTCATGCAATAATATACAAAACATGTGTGTAATATAAATTACATAAAATATGTGTGTAATGTGTATTGTATTGTGTTAAAATGATTTCTAATGTGGGGTGCCTGGGTGGCTCAGTTGTTACACGTTCAACTCTTGATTTGGGCTTAGGTTGTGGGTTCGAGCCCCGCATGAGGCTCTGTGCTGACAGCTGAGAGCCTCCTGCTTCCGGTTCTGTGTCTCCCTCTCTCTCTGCCTCTCTCTGGCTCGCGCACTCTTTCTCTCTCACCATCAAGACAAATAAACTTGAAGAAAATTATTTCAAATGTAAAACAAGAATATAGAGGCAAATCGGGGAGCCTGGGGGCTCAGTCGGTTGAGAGTCTGACCTCGGCTCAGGTCGTGCTCTCAGATTGTGGGTTCGAGTCCCGCGTCAGACTCTGTGCTGACAGCTCAGAGCCTGGATCTGTCTTCGAATTCTGTGTCTCCCTCTCTCTGACCCTCCCGTGCTTGCGCTGTCTCTCTCTGTCTCTCAAAAAAAAAAATTAAAAAAGAACATAGAGGCAAATCACAAACACCTCTGCACCCTCAATCCAGCTTCAGCAAATCAAAATATGACGTTTCTAAAATGCCTCTCAGCCAAGCTGGACAGCGACAGGGGGAAGAACGCACCAACTCCTCGCCGCACAAGGGTGAGCTGTCCGAAGGTGACGTGCCCGCGTAATCAAGTCCGGAGCAGGGCATGCGCTTCCCCCAAGTGCCTGGTGCTCCCGGCAGGTGGCCACCCACCCCACGCCCCGAAGCGCGCCCGTCACAGCAGAGACCTCCTTCGCGCTTTCACACTTCACGTCCATGGAACGCCACAGGTCTTCCTGTCTGGCTCCTTTTGCTCAACACACTGTGTGCAGGTGTCTCCATGTTGTTGCAGGACCCGGGCCTCCTCCCCGCTCAGGGATGGCGAGGGCTGGCCCTGTGACTGCGTCCACACTCACGGGCCTGTCCCGTTGGCTCTGCGGGCGGCCGCCAGCGGGTGGGAAGCGCTTCTCCGAAGATCTCGGTCTGTGGCTCCCGGGGACACAGGTCCTCATTTCCCTGGTGTCTACGCGGGGGCTGGGACAGCTCCGTCACGGAACGTGCTGGGCGGGGGCCTCACCAGCTACTGGCAGTGTCCCCCCCACCCCCCGAAGCCTCGTGCCGTAGCCCCCACCCACGGTGGAGATGGGCTGCTCCGGAGCCACCCTGGTGTGGGCGCTCCGCTGGGCTCTGCCCGCCCCCGTGGAGGGGGGCCGGCTCCCCGACGCCGACCGGGGGTGCCCCGTGGGGGGTGTTTCCTCACACGTCCGCCGTGTTTTGCGTGGGACTGAAGCTCTGTACGTGGTCGGGCATGAGTCTAGGGTTAGAGCCCGGAGCTGGGAACATCCCCCTGTGCCCGCTCTCTTGACGGTGTCTTCTGATCCACAGGGGTGCTGAATTTTGATATAATCCAATTTCAAATTTCTCAGCTTAGGTCTTGTTTACAAAAATCTGCCTTCACGGAGACCACGGAAGTGCTCCGACGCTTTCTTCTAAAAGCCCTCTTGTTTTCACACGGAGGCCGCTAATCCATCTGAAATTGATTCTCATGTAAGGTGAAAGCAGGGATCAGGAGGGTTGTTTCCATGCAGACTCCCAGCTGATCCCACCCCACGTACAGAACACCGGTCCCGTCCTCTGCGTCCTGCGATGCTGTGAGGTTCCTCATCATTTTTTAAATGAAACTCCCGCTCATTCACCAGTTTCCCACGAACATCTTCTTTCTCCCCTGCCTCCAAACCAGACCCGCACATCGTAGAAGCTGCCACGTCTCCCCATCACCGTCCCCCACGTTCTCTGTCTTTCCTCGTTTCCATGACCTTGAAGACCGAAGGCCACGCCTCCCACTGGGTGTCCCGGAGCCCGCGTTTCCCTGTTGTCTCTGTCGTAATTAGACTGGAGTTGTGGGTTTCTGGCAATGACAGCACAGAGGGGAATGTCCTTGTCAGCACATCCCTTCAGGGACCCGTGATGTCCACGTGACGTGTCATCCACGGGGGTGACCTTTGTCACGTGGTTAACATGTACTTGCCAGATTCCTCCACTGTCCGTTACTGTTTCTCCATTTCTTTTTTTTATTTTTATTTTTTATTGTTTATTTTATTTTTGAGAGACAGAGACAGAGTGTGAGCAGGGGAGGGGCAGAGAGAGGGAGACTCAGAATCTGAAACAGGCTCCAGGTTCTGAGCTGCCAGCACAGACTACTCGGGGCTCGAACTCATGGACCGTGAGATCATGACCTGAGCCGAAGTCGGAAGCTGGACGCCTAACCGACCGAGCCCCCTGGGGTCCCCTGTGTCTCCACTTTTAGCCTGTTCTTTGGAGCCCAGCCCTGGAGCCCAGCCCACCCTTGGACCTGACCCTACACCCCCTGAAGGGCGGTGTTCACACGCAGTGTGTGAAATTCCTCTACAACAAAGGCTTGTCTGTCTGTCTGTCTATTTCAGTCATTTATTATGTCCTTAGAGACTGTTAATTTTATGTGTTGTCAAATCTTTAAATTTCCGTAGGAGAGACAGGACTGATGCTCCTTCTGACGGAGATGGAACGAAGGTCCTGTGTCAGTCTCTCGCCCAGAACAACGAAGAATAAAAAATAAAACTGGCTTTTCAGACCCGGACACAGGGCACGGAAGGACAGGGGACCCAAGAGGTGACAGGAGACGCCGAGGCGGTCCCCGCAGCCGTGGGCCCTGCCACCTGGAGCGAGTCCCTGCCCGCGCCAGGGAGGGAGCAGGGTGCCTTGCCCGGAGCTTAGAACAGGGATGGGGCTCTGTTGATAGAAACAGGTCCAAAGAGACCAGGGGACAGTCTGGAGAGTCCAGAATTAGACGCGCACACGTACAAACTCCTGATGTTTGTGACAGAGGTCCAAAGAAGACACAGTGAAGAAAGGAGAATCTTTTTACTTTCACTACATAGAAATGTACATTTTTCCCCCAAGTTAAAAATGTCAGAAAGAACCACAAAACGTAAATAAAATAGAGGTAAATGTTTCTATTTTTTAAAATTTTTTTGACGTTTTATTTGTTTTTGAGAGAGAGAGAGAGGGACAGTGGGAGCAGAGAAGGGACAGCAGGAGAGGGAGGGACAGAATCTGAAGCAGCTCCAGGCTCTGAGCTGTCAGCACAGAGCCCGACGCGGGGCTCGAACCCACAAACTGTGAGATCATGACCTGAGCTGAAGCCGGACGCTCAACTGACTGAGCCCCCCAGCAGCCCCCAGGTAACTGGTTTTCAATATACATGACAACAGCTGGCTGTCCCTTAATTCACAATAACTGGAGACAGGCCCAGAGTAAAAGATGATCGACCCAACAGAAAACCAGGCAAGGCACCACGACAGGACACTTTCCCAAGAAAGAAATACGAATGCCCACTGAGCACGTGAAAAGATTCTCAGGATCACTCGTAATTAATGGGATTCAAATAAAAACAGTCAGAAAACAAAAGCCACACCACCTTCCCCCGCTCTGCCTGGCACGCACTCAGCGAAGATGAAGACGGACCCCTGTGCCTCGGGTGTAGACACGAACGCCAGCCGCGGGGCCTCGGGGTCGCTGGTCAGTGCCGGCCGCTCAGGAACCCCACGACCATCGCTTCAAGAAAATCCAGATATAAAATGGGAATATCATCGCAGATTATTTTAATGTCTAATTTAGGTTTTATCATTAAGAATACGCATGAACCATGAATATAACGTTATGTTACATTTTACAAAATAGAGTTCATAAGGCAACCTTGTTCTCCTCTTCCAAAGGATCAGGAGGTAATTCGAAGGTTGACTGCGGGTTTTCCGGCACGAGTCTTCTCAGCAGACGCCAGCCAGGACGGCACACGGAGAAGTCCCTGCCGTCGCGTCAGGGCCGGGACAGGCCTCGGGTGGTCTGCCATACGCAGAGGGTGCCTCGGTTTCCCCAAGGGCTCTCCTGACCCAGGTCACTGCCCTCACTTCCTGACGCCCGCCATGCCTCGGCGTGTGTGAGAATGTGCGTGTAAATGTGTGAGTGTGTGACTGTGAGAGCATGTATGTGGTGTGTGGGTGTGTGGCTGGGTGTGAATGAGTGTGTATGTGTGAGTGTGAGACTGTGTGTGTGAAGGTGAATGCGTGAGTGTGAGTGTTAGTGAGTGTGAGTGACTATGTGAATGTGTGTATGTGTGAGTGTGTGTTTGGGAGTGTGAGTGTGAATGTGTTAGTGTGTGTGAGTGTAGGAGCGCGTGTGCAAGTGTGCGCTCCCCCTCGGTTCTGGTCACGCTGCTGGGCGGGCACTTCCCCGGCGCCCGAGCGTCGTCTCCGCC
>PISW01016546.1:0-12865 GCA_004023785.1 Mungos mungo | reverse complement strand
TCTAGTAGGCTTCTGGTGGAGTCTATGGGGCTGTCCATGTAGAGTATCATGTTGTCTGCAAAGAGTGAAAGTTTGACTTCATCTTTGCCAGTTCTGATGCCTTTTTATTTCCTTTTGTTGTCTGATTGCTGATGCTAGGACTTCCAACACTATGGTAACAACAGGGGTGGGAGTGGACATCCCTGTTGTGTTCGTGATGTCAGGGGGAAAGCTCTCCGTTTTCCCCATGAGGATGATATTAGCTGTGGGCTTTTCATAAATGGCTTTTGTGATGGTTAAGTAAGTTCCTTGTATCCTGACTTTCTCTCTCGCGGGTTTTTATTAAGGAAGGATGGGGTATTGTGTCAAATGTTTTTTCTGCATCTATTGACAGGGATCCTATGGTTTTTATCATTTCTTTTGTTAATGTGATGTATCACATTGATCCATATCACCCCCTCCCCCCAATATTGAACCATCCCTGTAACCCAGGAATGAGTCCCACTTAATCACGGTGGATAATTCTTTATATATGCTGTTGAATTTGATTTGCCATTATCTAGTTGAAGATTTTTGCATCTGTACTTATCAAGGATATTGGCCTATATATTTTTTGCTTTTCTTTTTGTTTGTATTTTCGTTTTGTTATTTTTTTCTGCTGGGTCTCTGTCAGGTTTGGGAATCAGAGTGATGCTGGTTTTGTAGAATGAGTCCAGAAGTTCTCCTTCCAATTCTATTGTTTAGAATAGCTTGAGAAGAATGGGTATTAACTCTGATTTAAATGTCTGATAGAGGGCGCCTGGGTGGCTCAGTTGGTTAAACACCCAGCTTCGGCTCAGGTCGTGATCTCATGGTTCGTGGGTTTAAGCCCTGCGTCGGGCTCTGTGCTGATGGTTAGCTCAGAGCCTGGAGCATGTTTCAGATTTTGTATCTTCCTCTCTCTCTGACCCACCCCTGCTCGTACTGTCTCTCAAAAATAAATTAAAAACATTTTTAAAAAATTAAATGTCTAATAGAATTCCCCAGGGACACCATCTGGCCCGAGGCTCTTCCTTGTTAAGAAATTTTTGATAACTGACTCAATTTCTTCACTAGTTACGGGTCTGTTCAGATTTTATCTCTTTTCTCATCTGAATTTTGGTAGTGCATCTGTGTTTAGGAATTTGTCCATTTTATGCTAGGTTTTCCGGTTTGTTGGCATATAATTTTTCATAGCATTCTGTGATAATTGCTTGTATCTCTGAGGGAGGATTTGTAATAATCCCATTTTCACTTGTCGTTTTAATATTTGGGTGCTCCCTCTTTTCTTTTTGAGAATCCTGACTAGAGGTTCATCAATTTTGTTTGATGAAACCAAGAGGTTTTTTTTTTTTTTTTTTTAACAATCTGTTTAATTGCTTTTCTGGATTCTATATTGTTTATTTCTGCCCTGATCTTTACTGTTTCTCTTTTTCTGCTGGGTGTTTGGTGTGCTCTTGTTGCTCTGAGTCTAGTTCCTTTAGGTGGGCTGTTAGATTTTGTATTTGCGCTCTTTCTAGTTTCTTGAAATAGGCCTGGATTGCAATGTATTTTCCTCTTAGAGCTGCCTTTGCTGCATCCCAAAGAGTTTGGGATTTTCAAATGAAGATTTTCATTTTCACTTGTTTCACTATATGTGTGTGTATGTATGTGTGTGTGAGTATAAATAAATATATATTTATATATTTATAAATATATAATATTTATAAAACTATATATATATAGTTTTAATTTCCTCTCTAATCGCCTGATTGTCCATTTATTCTTTAGTAGGGTGTGCTTTAACCTCCATGTTTTTGGAGGGTTTCCAGACTTTTTCCTGTGATGGATTTCATGGTTCATAGCATGGTGATCTGAAAGTGTGCATGGTATGATGTCACTTGTTTTATATTTACTGAGGGCTGATTTATGACCCAGTGTGTGATCAATCTTGGAGGATGTACCATGTACACTCAAGAAGAGAGTTCCATTGCTTTGGGATGTAGAGTTCTAAATCTATCTGTCCAATCCATCTTGTCCAATGTGTCATTGAGGTCCATTGTTTCTTTATTTCCATTGCTGCTTTAGTGATTTTTCCTGTCTAGTTGATCTATCCACTGCTGTCAGTGGAGTATTAAAATCCCCTGCAATTAGCACATTCTTTTTAATAAGATTGTTCTATTCATGACTAATTGTCTCATGTATTTGGGTGCTTCTGAATTCGGTGCATAGATGTTTATAATTGTTAGGTCTTCCTGATGGATGGACCCCGTAATTATTATATAATACCCTTCTTCATCTCCTGTTACTGCCTTCACTTTAAAGTCCAGTTTTTCCGACATAAGTATGTCTACTCCAGCTTTCTTTTGACTTCCAGTAGCATGATAGATATTTCTCCATCCCCTTATTTCCATCTGAAGGTGTCCTCAGGTCTAAAATGAGTCTCTTGTAGACAGCAAACTGATGGATTTTTGTTTTGTTTCGTTTTTTAATCCATTTTGATACCCCATGTCTTTTGATTGGAGCATTTAGTCCATTTATATTCAGTGTTGTTATTGAAAAATATGGGTTTAGAGTCCTTGTGTTCTCTGCAGGATTCGTGCTTGTAGTGGTGTCTCTGGTACTTTGTGTTCCTTGCAACATTTCCCTCATAGAGTCCCCCTTAAGATTTCTTGTAGGGCTGGTTTTCATGGTGATGGATTCCTTCAAGTTTTGCTGGTTTGGGAAAACCTTTATACCTCCCTCTATTCCGAATGACAGGTTTGCTGGATAAAGGATTCTTAGCTGCATATATTTCCTGTTCATCACATTGAAGATTTCCTGCCCTTGCTTTCTGGCCTGCCAAGATTCAGCAGATAGATCTGCAACCATGCTGATATGTCTCCCTTTGCATGTGAGGGCCCTTTTTATCCCTAGCTGCTTTCAGAATTCTCTCTTTATCCTTATATTTTGTCAGTTTCACTATGATGTGCCGTGCAGAAGATTGATTCAAATTGCATCTGAGGGGAGAGAGTTCTCTGTGCCTCCTGGATTTCAATGTCTGTTTCCTTGCCCAGATTGGGGAAGTTCTCAGCTATCCTTTGTTCCAAGTACCCCTTCAGTCCCTTGATCCCTCTCTGTTCTTCTGCTGGAATTCCTATGATATGGATATTGTTCCATTTGACTACATCACTTAGTTCTCAAATTCTCCTTTTGTGCTCCTGGATCAATGTCTCTCTTTTTCTCGGCCACTTCTTTTTCTCTAATTGTGTCTCCTAATTCACCCAGTCTCCTGTCTGCCTCCTCAGTCCATGCAGTGGCCACCTCCCATTTATTATGCACCTCATTTATAGCATTTCTTAATTCATCACAACTATTTTTTTAAGGTCCATAATCTTTGTAGCAATAGCGTCTCTGGTGTCTTCTATGCCTTTTTCAACCCCGAGATTATATTAGGACTATTGTTATAAATTCTTGGTCAGTTGTGTTGCTTTGACCAGTTCTTTAGCTGTCACTTCTTCCTGGAATCTCTTTGGAGGAGAGTTCTTCCGTTTTGTCATCTGGGCTAGTTTTCTGTCTCCTGTAGGTTTTAAAAGCTTGCTATATGCTCTGCACCTGTGACTACAGCTCTATTAAAGGAGGCTCACTGACTGTCTAGGGTCTGTTTGTTCAGGAAGTGTTCTTTCCATGGTGTTCCTTGGTCTCTCTTGTTGTGACTTTGGTTTATTTTATTTCCCTACTAGTAGTGATACTTGACTCTCCACCATGTGTGCTTTGGTTGGTTTCTTAAGGTAGTAGCCCTGGATAGGAAAATAGACAAACAGGGAACAAAAGTACACATACATGCAAAACAAAGCAAAGAAATCAGCAAACTGGAAAACAAAACAAAACGAAAACAAAACAACAAAAGACAAAAGGCAATCTAAAAGCATAAACCCAGAAATGCCCCCTATAAATAAAGAGCTGGGTGGAGGCAGCCCTGATGGAAGAGCATATACAAAGAGAGCAAGGGCAGGCATGGGGAGAAGGAGAAATTGAACTTTTCCCAGGCAGAGAGACTAAAAGGTTTCATTCAGAGAGAAAAAAGAGACTATGGCAGGAGATGAGGAAGAGGCAGGGGGAAAAATGATATCCAGAGAAACTCTATGGTCTGATTACCAGAGAGAGAGAGAGAGAGAAAGAAAGAGAGAGGTAAAGTTGAAGGTGTAGAACATGCATCAAGAGAATGGATTAAATATGGCTCTTTAAGGAAACCTATAACCAGAAGACCCAGTCCAGAGGAGGGGAGAGAGAATGAGATAAGGGAGAACATATCTGTGTAGCAGGAATTGATCTACAGTTAATCATGGCATTGCTTTCATGCTGGTCTTGGGGGAGGGGCTGTTCATTTCCATATCATCAATCTGGGGCCTGGTTAAAAATAAAAAGGAAAAAGAAAAAAGAAAAGAAAAAAAAAGAAACAAAGGGGTGGGGAAGAAGCTATCCAGTGCAGATGAGCGTGGTTTGGTGTACGCAGGTCTCACCTCCACTGTGGGTACTGTCGGCCTCTCCCAGAGGACCTGCCTTGGTGGTTGTGGGGAGGAAAATGGCGACGCCCCCCCCCCCCCACAGGCCCTTCTAGGACCAGGCATTGCAAATCACTTTTTTGGGTCCAATCTCACTGTGCCACGGGGCACAGCCAAGGTGGGCCGTGTTTGATGTCCCACACCCAGCCTCATTTCCAGATCTTAACTCCGTGCGCATTAATGATACTGCCTGTAATGTAACCCCACAAGCCAGGGCATTTCCTAGCAGGGGATCAAGTAGGGGACCGGTTCCTCCTGATGCTGACCACCTCCCTTCTGTACCGTCTATCCCGGAGGGAATTTCTGGGACCAGGCACCCAGCCCAAAGAAAACTCTGCAGTTAGAGGTAGAATCTCTCTCTGAAAGCCCTGTGTTTAGAGGTGGGATGATAAGATCCTTCTCTGTCCTGGGCTGAGGTTTTTCTCTTCTCCAGGGACCACCAATACCAAATTTCTATAACTATAACTCGTGCATCATAAGTATTAAAGACTTAAAACACTTGGGAGTGCCATTATTTTAATGCTGAGGGCTATTTTGACTTATCTATTAATGCTGAGACCTTTTGAATAGTGGTACGTGATACATAGCTCTATATCATCTGTTCTAAGTAAGTGCAGTGTTTCCCAGAAGTTGTTTGGGAAAATCTTTCTTTGGGAATTTTGGTTGTTTCACTTTTGGGTGGTACTAGTAACTTCTAATAGAATGCAGGGATCCTGCTGACTATTTTACCTTGTAAAGGTATAGATAATTAACCAGTCACAAATGTCAAGAAGTTGTATGCCCATACTTTGGATGAAACATTATTTTGTCAGAATGGAGAATTTACTTTGACGCATTCATTTCTAGAAAGTATATTCCATCAAAGTTCAGACGCATTTTAATGATGGCATTTATAAAGTTTGATTACTGTGGAGGAGAATTATACACCTGAATTTCTAGCACTTACATGAGTTTTTGCATAAGAGGGTTGATATAGAAAGAAAGAGCTAGAGCTATATTAATAAATTTAAGTTGTTGAAAAAGTATCTTTGTCCTGTAAAGACTGAAGGCAACGTAATGGCAGAAAGAAAGACAATGAAGTATGATGTGGACTTTAATGAACTAACATGGGATGGTGAAGCATAATGTGGACAAAAGGACCTATGTAGATGAAATGTAGGGGTTAAAAAGTATCCTGAGCTGTCCAACTATGACCTTCATCAATGTCCTAGAAAGAAAATGGGTCATTGGTGCCAGGCTGTTAATTGGTTGGTTGTGTAATATATATGACTTGCTAGATATTTATGGTACTATTAATTGTATTAAGATCACTTCAATGTATAGGTTCTCTTTCTTTGAAGTAATAATTTGTTACATTTATTAAACTGATATAAAAAGATCCCCTTAGATAATAAAACCAATCTAACTCAGTGATAGCTTTAGTAAATCAGGCCTGCCTACAGATGCATGTACAGTCCGATATTCCAGGTGGGTATAGCAATAACCATTCCACTTACAAAATAATGCCTAACTAGCATGTAATGAAATCTAAGTTTTGCACAAAATACAGTTTTTGAGAATGGGAAGGGCCAAAGAGCTTTCACTTATTTCAACATAATTGTCACACTACTGGGTATAAAACCTACCTCTCTATTGTAATATGAGAGTCTGCAATAAGCAATGTACGACAGAGGGGAAACAAAAAGAAAATGTTTCTGCTTCAAGAAGAGAGAAAATGCTTTCTCTGTTAAGCTTTTAGAAGTAATGTAATGAAATCAATCCTACCGCAGAAAGTATGTTTTAAGAATGTAACTAAATTATGTCTGTTTACTGAAATAGTTTCCTAGGGATATTATATTCCACAAAGATAGGGCTTTTCTTACTTTAAAAACTACCCAACACAAGCACTTAAATATGTAGAATTTCATTTAAATAAGTCAGTCAACAATTTTTTATAAAGTATTTAACACTTCATTGTAGAAACATAGGCAAAATGACTATTATAACCAAAAATGAAAAATACTGTTCAATTTAAAAAATGTACTTAAACAAGAACCTGAAAAAGTTTATGATATGCATAACATTGTTCAAGCAAAATTGCACTAGTATTACATAAATCAATAGTTTATAAAGGCCTCAATATGGCAAAGTTTAGAAATAGGTAGTATGCATGCACATAGTACAACAAAAAGTCTCTTTATAAAACAGCAGTTTTTTTTTTTAATGCTTGTACAAAGGGATAAAGAGCAACCACAAACATATTTCATCTGTTAGGTTAATACATTATGACAGCTAAAAGTCAGTCATGTCTATCAGAGGAACAAAAAGCCCTCCATACCTTGTGAATAAATCTTTTGTGCCTTTAAAGATATCTGTATAAAAATGCTATCCTTTTTTATACAACTTAAATAAATCGTACTTTTTTCAATCAAAATTTGAAAACAAGCAAACAAAAGAGTGAATGGGGTCCGTGTGTTTTGCATAAACCAAAAAAACCAGAGTACCAGAGTAACTGGTCAGCATTTATACTCTCCACCTTTGAGTTGGGGCAGATAATTGTTCTTCTATAACTTGGAAAGTCCTTTAAGAATACATTTTGAATAGGGCAAACGATGGGTTAGCCATATTGTGTATTAAAAATATTTCCCAAGTACTGTATATGGCAATGGCTGTTTTGCCTCTTCCTTTTGACCTAGCAAAGAGAATGCATTCACATAATTGAAATTCTGTTATCAATTTGTGTGCTTCTATATTATTGTTCAGTGTTCTGTGTGGTAAGGGGTTGGGTTAATCTTCCACAAAATGCACATGACTGGGAAGAACTTCCTAAGGCATGAGTACCCAGTGCCCTGTTGTGCTCTCGGCTGGCTGTTTACGTCAAGACTGAGGGAGAACAAAAGGTCTTATCCCATAGCAAGTGTGGTCTTTGCACTTCTGGTTATATATTTTTTTGCTATGTCCTACCACCTAAATATAACTATTGTTTACAGGGTGTATATGTTTAGTATATCACATAGAGTACACTAAATTTTGGCAAATGTAGTCATATGTATCCATGCACATTATTAATTTTATATATTTTTAAAAGTTTTTCCTCAAAATTCTCATCTATCACGTGGCAATCTAAGGCTAATTTCAAAGCAGGTGATGCTGGACTTGGGAGAGCTGGATATTTTCAGCAGTCCGAATCAATCTTAATGGGCACAAAGAAGAGAGTTGACCAATCATTCCTCCATCAATTTAAATGGAAAAATAAAATTACAGCTTTCAGATCATACAATGACAAAGTGCAGAGATTCTCTTTGTTGATTAAGTAGAACCAAAAAAGTTCATATAAAATAGATTGCTCATATTCACACTACAAAGGAATATGTTGTTTTTAATTTTAACAAATTCAAAGGTGAATCATATCAGCAGCATTGTTGTAAATTGTATTGTAGTGCAGTCCTTTTTCATAAAAATACCATACAAATGGTCAATCAATAGTCATCAGCAAAAAATAAAACTCAGAAAACAATTAACCAGGAAAAAGATAAAGAAAGAGGTAATGCTGATGCCAAAACAAGAAAAATACTGTTGGAACATACAAAAGTCATCCTTATATTTTATACATTTATACAGCATATAAAAGGTATCACTGATTATGCCACTGTCTCTCTTATCCCAATTTCTATTTTCTTTGGAAGCAGTTCTTTCCTTTCATCAACACTTCCTAAGGAGTTTCGACAGTTTTGCCCATCCATATATAATTTTGCATACACTGGGTTGGAGTAATTTGTTGGCTAAAGGAGACAAAAAAGAGATAAATATAATTTTATTACCAGTTTCAACCACATTAGTTATTTTCTAGGATGTTTGTCTTATAATGTTAACAACATTTATAGGCAATATATTTAATTTGCTAAATAGTAATTATATAAACGTAATTTAAATGATGTTTACAGGCTTTAGGTTGACTTTTGCATGGTATTAGATTAAAACATAATTGTAGGTTTTTCAGGTAACTTGGGAATCTAAGTGGAGCTTTGACATGATAGTAAAAGCCCAAGGATATATTTGTGATAACAATATTCATTGAGACTTTATTTAAAAGTATAAAACATTAGACAAAAATCACCTCTTTTCTAGTCAGTATGTTTGCTCCCTTATTGCCATAGCAGCGGCAAGAAAGATGTGTTTACAGAAAGGCATCTAATTGCTTGAGGCTTATAATTTTTCAGTATGAAGTTAAAAGCAGGAAAACAAAGAAAATAGTAAAGTATATTGGTGGAATAGACTTAAAGACAATATTTTGCTTCAAACAGCTTATATGTATTTATCATTGGAAGTATTTTGGATTTTTCCAAGAAATTAGGTCCACAGTCTTGTTAATTTTCATAGATACTTAGAGCGCTGTGAAGTGAAATTGAGACATGCAGAAGTGATCTCTTGCAGTTGAAAAACATGCAAAGTTTATGATTTTTATGAGTTGAAACTTTACCCAAAATTTTACTGCCTAGTCTTTGCTCAGTTTTGTTTTGTCTTCACAAAAGCAGAACACTAAATCTTAGTTACAAACAAGAAATAAACAAACTTTAAGCCATGCAAATGAGGCAAACATGATAAAGAATGAGAATGGACAACAACTGATGGGAGAGAGGTGCAAGGGAGAACAAAATCAACCCGAGGAATCTTGATACCACTATTTTATCCCGTTTCCATCTACCATAAACCATGTAACTTTAGACAGAGTACCTTTCTCTAGAAACTTGTTACTCAATTAAAAAAAAGTTTAACAATGGTTTCATTAGACCATTTCTAATTTCTCTATATGACACCGCATTTTGTAATATATTTTTATTTAACTGGGTGTCAGTTAAGTTGTATCTACTTAAGAAAATTTCTTAATAGGAGGTGAATAACAACAAACATGAATTTAAGCTTAAATTATTTAGTTTAAATTTCTGGCTACAGTTTTCTATGAATAGCCACCACTCCCTTTTATTGTTGTGCTGTGACATTTTCAAAATCAGCAGAAAAAATATTTCTACTTAATAGCTTGTCTAAAATGATAACATGTCTTATATGTGATCTTACATAGGCCATAAAACATAAGTCTCAATTTTAATGCTATTTTCAAACCTCTTGTTAATTAAAAACTCAATTAAAAATAGCCCCATCTAAGTCTAGTCTTCCATTGTGAGGCGTTCTATGATGGAATGGATATGGAATAATGAATCTTATTGTCTCACCCCAGCAGTAAGTGGTCCTTTCAAATCAGAGTTTAGGTAGATGGGCGGCGCTGTGTGTGGAAGCTTGAAGGCGCTGGACCCTCCCCCTATGTACCTGGCCTGTATGTAAACAGAGAATTTTACTTTCCGATCTAATACTATAGAAAGACTTTCATTGACACAAACTCATATTAAGTCATAAAAATAGCATAAAAATAATCATTAGCCCTGAGGCACAAACAGTGGATTCATAGAAACTTTAATAGATTAAGAAAAAAACTATTAATATGGAATCTGTGCTTCACAAGTAGACATTTTTATTATGTACAGTTTACTGATAGATATGGCATGCATCCAGAGATGTCCATTCATTTCTATTTATTTTAACTTCATCCTTCCCAAATTGTATCTTTGCTAACAGCTCTGTGGGGGAAAAAACAAAACAAATAAAAAAAAAAACCCCACAAGCCTCCCTGTCACTAACGGGTTATGACAGTAGCCCACTCTGAAAACAAATCTCTGACTGCTTCTAACTGAAGATTTATCACCACTCTATATTGAAAAAATTAAAAATTTGATATTAAAAAATCCATTTGGGGAATCTGACTCTCCAGGTGAATTATTGTTTATACTAGTTCACTAAGTCTCCATGTAAAAATATTGACTTAAGATTTTCTTGGGTCTAAGGGCAGAATTAGCCAGTCTGGTACACTCACATTCAGGATAGAGTATTCATTACTGGCCCAAAAGAGGGGAAAGTACTAGTTGAAAAGTTGCACAGCATACAAATATTAATGCATATACACACTCTAAAATTAGGTGAATTAAAAAAATTAACTATTAACTCTTAACATTTGAATAATCACAAAGTTTGGGATGGAAGCAAGGGTATCAGAACAAGATTTTAAATACAAAATCAAGCCAATATTGCCTCTTTTTTCCTCCAGAAAGATCTCATTTTTTAAAAATACTGAAAATAATCTAAGGTTTGAGATGAATTAGTAAATACTAATTCCACTTTCTTATAATCAAACTATTCTGTAATTGCCTTTATAGTCAAATCTCTTTATTAACTTTATTTACTACTTTAGTTACTTTGATAGAAGGTATGATTGAGGTATGAATAATGAAAGTGACTGGTCTATAAAATCCTCTTTATGTGTTATGCAATTTTTATTTGATAACGTCATGACTATAACAAACCACTGTGACACAGCAAATACTCGGAAAAATATTTGATCATTAAGATGGCTTCAGTGTGGCCCTTTGCTTTCCAAAAGTGTTAAATTTTATTTAAATGTTTATATACTTTATAGTTTATTGTCCAGATGGTTTCTATATAACACCCAGTGCTCATCTCAACAAGTGCCCTCCTCCAGGCCTATCACCATTGTCCTATCTCCTCTACTCCCATCATTCCTCCAATTCATCTCAGTATTCAAGGGTCTCTCATGGTTTGCCTCCCTCCCTCTCACCAACTATTTTTTCCCTTTCCCCTCCCCCATGGTCCTCTGTTCAGTTTCTCCTGTTCCACATATGAGTGAAACCATATGATATCTGTCCTCTGCCTGACTTAATTCACTTAGCATAACACCCACAAGCTCCATCCATGTTGCTACAAATGGCCAGAGTTCGTTCTTTCTCATTGCCATGTAGCATTCTACTGTATATATAAGCCACATCTTCTTGATCCATTCATCACTGATGGACATTTAGGTTTCTTCTCATGATTTGGCTATTGTTGAAAGTGCTGCTAAAAACATTGGGGTACATATGCACTTCTGTATCCCTTGGGTGAATTCCTAGTAGTGCTATTGCTGGGTTCTAGGGGAGTTCTATTAATTTTTTGAGGAACCTCCACACTGTTTTCCAGAGCGGTTGCACAAGTTTGCATTGCTGCCAACTGTGTGGGAGGGTGCCCATTTTCCCACATCCTTGTCAGCACCTATTGTCTCCTGGTTTGTTCAGTTTAGCCACTCTGACTGGCGTGAGGTGGTATCTCCATGTGGTCTTTGATTTGTGTTTCCCTGATGATGAGTGATGCTGAGCATTGTTTCATGTGTCTGTTGGCCATCTGGATGTCCTCTTTGGAGAAGTGTCTTCTGTTTATGACTCCTCTGCCCATGTCTTCACTGGATTATTTGTTTTTTGGGTGCAGAGTTTGGTGAGTTCCTCATAGGTTTTTGGATACTAGCCCTTTATCCGATATGTCATTTGCAGCTATCTTTTCCCATTCTGCCGGCTGCTTATTAGTTTTATTGATTGTTTCCTTTGCCCTGCAGAAGCCTTTTGTCTTGATGAGGCCCCAACAGTTCATTTTTGCTCTTGATTCCCTTACCCTTGGGCATGTGTCGAGTAAGAAATTGCTGCCTTGAGGTTGAGGAGGTTGTTTCCTGCTTTCTCCTCTAGGGTTTTGATGGTTTCCTGTCTCACCTTCAGGTCCTTCACTCGTTTTGAGTTTATTTTTGCGTGTGGTGCAAGAAAGTGATTTGGTTTCATTCTTCTGCATGTTGTTGTCCAGTTCTCCCAGCACCATCTGTTCAAGAGGCGGTTGTTTTCCTATTGGATACTCTTTCCTGCTTTGTCAAAGCTTAATTGGCCATACATTTGTGGGTCCAATTCGGGTTCTCTATTCTATTCCATTGGTCTGTGTGTCTGTTTTTGTGCCAATACCATACTGTCTTGATGATGATAGCTTTGTAGTAGTGGCTAAAGTCTGGGATTGTGAGCCTCCTGTTTTGGTATTCTTCATCAAATATTACGTTGGCTATTCGGGGGGTCCCTTGTGGTTCCATACACATGTTAGGATTGTTTGTTCTAGCTTTGAGAAGAGTGCTGGTGCAACTTTGATTGGGATTGCAGTGAATGTGTGGATTGCTTTGGGTACTAATGGCATTTTAACAGTATTCTTCCGATCCACGAGCAATGGAATGTTTTTTCCATTTCTGTGTCTTTGTCAATTTCCTTCATAGGTTTTCTATAGTTCTCATCATACAGATCTTTTACATCTTTGGTTAGGTTGATTCCTAGGTATTTTATGGGTTTTTTTGTGCAATTATGAATGGGGTCAGCTTCTTGATTTCTCTTTCCGTCGCTTCATTGTGGGTGTATGAAAATGCAACCACTTTCCATACATTGATTTCGTACACTGCAGCT